>CAOKZL010001837.1:0-278148 GCA_948472985.1 Iguana delicatissima
CTTTCCCAAACAGCTGAGTCAGAAGTTCTAACTAGACATAAATCTTTGTTACTTTATTGGATAGTAGTGGTACTTCTGATACTTCTGCACCTGGGCTTCAGAAGTGACTCAAGCCAACCGCAAAACAACAAAACCATAACCCATACTTTCTTAGAACATTCTTGCATTATTGAGAGCAGGAGCTGAATAGTACAGGATGGTGTACTGAGAGGAGACAGCTCCAAAGATCTTACTGCTTTACCAAACGTGAACATGTATTCTACATATGTCAACTCCAAGCAACATTTCCCTCTTCTCTTGTTTGCATTTATTATAGCCACATACTAACATGTCTGGTTGGGACCCCCATTTCACTATGCTCTCATATTGACTATGTTTCTGGCTGCTCAAATAGGTGCCAAATCACAGCCATGACACCAGTTTCACCTAAATTAGTCCATAAGAACATCCCCCCAAAATTAAGACAGAGAACATTTTTTAGAGAATATTTTTTTACTCTTCTGACAACTAGAGGGCATTAATATTGGGATCAAAAGCAAAAACTGTTCAGTACACATTGATGAATAACTTTTTCATTCTTCTACCAGGAAGTCCATGCTTTTTAAGAGAGTCAGCATGGTGTAGAGAGCCTACATGGTGTAGTAGTTTGAGTGTTGCACTAGGTTACTAGGAGGTCAGGATCTGAATCCCTGCTTGGCTGTAGAAACCTAATGGGTCACCTTGACCAAGTAACACACTCTCATCTGAATAAATCTTGCCAAGAAAGCCCCATAATAGAGCTGTCATAAGTTGGAAAGGATCTGAAGGCACACAACAACCAGCATGCCTTTTCAGTCCTGTCTCAGGAGAAAGGAAGGATACAAATAAAATAAATTTTGTTTTAACCTCTCAATTATTTGCATATTTTATGATGTAAAGTTATGATATATGATCTGATGCTACATAATAAGCACACATACACATCCCGTCTTGTATTTGTTGATTGTGAACATCCATGTTGTATTTGCCACATATTTTGGTTAGAACTGTACAATCACCAGTATACAGCACTGCAAACATATTTTTTACAAGCCAATGTTTGTTCATATGCCAAATTTTAATTAATTAATTAATTGATTAATTAAAAGTTATTTATTCAGAAGTAGGAGTGTGTGTTAGGTTGTTTCTCTATTAGGAAAAGTTTAGGTAGTACCACTGCATGCCCATAGCAAATGTGCCTCTTTGTAACCCAAAATGTGCAATTTGGTTAAAATGAAATTCTTAGTTGAACAAGGTTGTATATAAAATGTATGAAGACTATTCACTCTATTTGCCTGTTTCAACCTGACGTACCTACTTCATTGAAGAGAGCGGGGTATGAAAGTTTATGAAATGCCCAAGTTTTAAGATCCTTGGAGACAGCTTTCAGTTCCACCACTGTCACTGTCCTGTCTTGAGAGGACGCATAAGAAAACCTTCTCAATGGCTGCTCCCTTGCTGTGGACTTGCTCCCACTTAAAGGCACAGTTGGCCCTCTTTCTGCTCTCTTTCCATTGGCAGGCAAATATATTTTTATTTAATCAGGCTTTTGGTAATTAACTGGCTGTATAGAGCTTTTTAAAAGTATGTTGTCTGGTACTTCTATTGTCATGGTTATGTTTTTAACTGCTATTACACACTTTTAAATTAGTTCAGTTTTAATAAGACAGTTTAATTGTTTATAAACTTTATCTCATAATCACTGTTTTTAGCTATATTTGCTGTGAGCAATCTTGGGTCCCATGTTGGGAGAAAGATGAGATATTCATGAAATAAAGAAAGAAAATAAGGTTACAGTGCACTTCTACATGTACAGTCTAACTAGAGCTTATTCCCCAGCACAGGATTCATGTTAATGAGTCCTGTTCATGACTACCCAGAAGAGTGTTAGGACTTGCTCTTGCTCCCACCCCAACCAAGGCATGTTCGGGGAAGACACTGGAGAGACCTTTCCTAACGGCTGTTCCCAAGTTGTGCAACTCCCATCCACAGGAGGTTTGGTTGGCCTCTTCTTAGGCCATTTCCACACTAGCCTGGTATAGTGCGATTATCTACTTTCAACATCCTATGGAATCCTGGGGTTTGCAGTTTAGGGAGGGGCTGTCGGCCCCCCCTAAACTGCAAGCCTCAGGATTCCATAGGATGTTGAAAGTAAATAATCGCACTATACCAGGCTAGTGCGGAAATGGCCTTACTGTCGTTCCACAGGCAGGCAAAGACTTGTTTTTCTAGGCAGGGACTTGGTATTTAATTTGTTACAGCAGATGCAGCCTTTAATGGTGGGCACTGTGTTTCTATTTGATTAGGTTTTACTTTTTTACTTTTTTTACTTTGTGTGTTATAAACAGAACGTTGGTTTAATTCTTTTTAAACTTTATAGTTTTTTTTTTATTGTACCTTGTTTGAAACGGGTGTAAGTGGCCTTGACCTGTGCAGGAAGACAGGAAGGATGGAAAATAAACACATGAAGAGCTAACTACAGTTAAGCAATGATAACCAAAACATTTCTTCAGGGCTTCCATTGTATTTGCTGATGTTTTACAAAATATATTTTTTATTTATGAAAAAAAAACCCTGCATAAATGTTTATTATATAAGTTCAACTAGGTAGGCCAAACTCTACCCACCCACTACCTATACCAATGGTCTCTGAACAAAAGTGCTTATAATGTTTCTGTCAACAGTTAGTAGTAGATATCACAACTTGTATCATTTTTTACTGCAGATATATGAAATGCTAAATCACAACTTAGTGCTATATAATGCCTGGCTTTTTGTTAGGTGCAAATAAGCAATTGTGGTTTAAACCAGTGCTACTCAAAGTGGTGATCGCTGGACTAGTACAGATCCCTGACCATTGGCTGTCATTCCTTGGTAAGTTTTCAGGAAAGAAAGAAACTACTGAATACAGAGCTAGTTCCTGGCACACTGGGGAGAAAAATTGCCAGACCCTCACATCAGATAGCCTGAGAAGCATGGTTTAAATTAAATTCTAATTAACCCAACTAAACAAAAGAGAGTTTGTAGCTGGGTTGTTTAGCAACTGGCTAAAGTTCATTTTAAACCACAGTTCCTGACTTATATTTAAAGAAAACCACAAATATGACTAAGTAAAAATAATCTTGTTTTATTCCTCCACTTTACTGTGCAAGAGGATGACCAGGAATATGGGTTGCAGAAGCCCAAGGTTTCTTTCATGGACATAGCACTAAATTGTGCTTTAGTATTACAGTTTAATTGTCCCTTTCTTTCTGGTATTCCTCTGACCTCATGCAAATTGACTGTATAGTAATTAATTATAATAAGGTAAAACGAGCAAAAGTATGTCCATAATTTATCTTCTTGAGAAAGAACACAAAGCCATAAGATAGAGGCTTGGATCCTAAGCTGTTCCTCTATTTGTGGCGGGGCAGGGGGATTGCCCTTAACCTTCTCTGTCATCTGATGTCCTCCACAACATACTCCACACACATTCCCAAACACCAGTTTTTCACGAAACACAGGGGGCTGCAGAACAGGGTGGGAATACTCCATTCCCTGTACACGAACTTGTTCACAAAAGGGAAATCAGGTTCTACAGACAGTTTTCTGGTAGGGTGATTAGCATTTATTCATTAATCTTTTCTACTTTATTCACACAAAATGTTATCTTCTAATATCAACTTCACCAAATATACTGTATTATATATTGGTGTGAAAGTGAATCTTATTGTTAGTAGAAGTCTCATATAGCTGTTCAGGAAGCATTTTTATCCTCTTTATTCAATTAACAGAAGACCAATAAGGGTGGCAGCATTATCTTCCTTTTCCTGAAATCTTGTCAGTTGTGTTGTTGCTACTACACAGTAAATCAAAATGAAATATGGTGACCTTTTTCCATCTTTTGCTTGCCCTCACTTGCCCTGCAGTAGTGGCTACAGCACAGCTGTCCTTCTGCATGGTAATTATCATATTTTCTGCATAGTAATATGGGCAGTCAGGTTTTTTACATTAGAAAAATAAGATTTTTCCCCACTGTGATGGATCTTTTCCTCATTGTGTTGGATTATATAAAGAGTATTCTAGCAGATAGTTGGAACACCATGAAAGTATAATCTTTGCTGCACATGCACAATTGCTTTCTATTAAAATAAATGGTAGAGTATATTGAAACTAATTCCTAACAGCAAACTATAAAGTCACATGGTTTTCAGATAAAACTTTCTTTTAAGATAGCTTCATAACTATTCTTCCTGTAGGAATGAAAACTGGAATTACAATTTAGTATTTCCAACTTTTACGAAAGACATCTCACATTTGTAATATTAGTACTTACATTCAACCCTTGACATTCAGAGACATTTAACTCTTGCAAATTGACACATTGACCTAAAAGAAAGAAAAGTTAATAACTTGAATTACAAGAAAATCATGAGGTAGTATTTAACAATTTACAGTAACATCAATTTAAAGTTTGGAATACAAGGGAAAATAAAAATGTAAAGGACAATTATGGAGAAGGCAAGGAAGTCTGGATTGATCAAAATTATACTACATACAAGAAGATATATCTTACATGGCAATCCTAATAAGAGAATAAATTGGCATGGTGTAGTGGTTTGAGCATTGGACTACAATAGTGGTCCAGACCAGGGTTCAGTTCCTTGCTCAGGCACGGAAATCTACTGGGTGACTTTAGGCACATCAAACACTCTCAGCCCCAGAAAATCTCATGATACATTTGCCTTAGGGTTGCCATAAGTCAGAAACAACTTGAAGGCACACAACAACAATAACAAGCCCTACTGAACATAATGGGACTCATTTCCAAGTTCCAAATAAACAAGCATGGGATTGGACTATTACAGTACAATCTATACATGTCTATCCAGTTGAAGCTTCATTCAATTGAATGGGGCTTATCTCAGGAAAGTGAATATAGGATTGCAGTAATGTTTAGAGCAGATCCATCAACTTAAATGAGACTTGCATTAGTAATTAATAATCTACCTCTGGTTTCAGCAGGACTGTTCTATGCTTTACTAAGTCTGGATCAAAAAGCATAATGGTACATGGAATTTGAAATTCTATATAATAAAAGCTATTTAGAGGAAAGAAAATAACATCTGAGGTCATTTCATGACAAATTAACTGACAGCAGCCTTAGAAGCCTTTTCTTCCTTGTGTTCAGTTATCACTGGAGATGCCTTTTACTGAAATTACACAAGCCATGTTTACGTTTCTTATGAAAAGAACAATTCTGCATTTTACAGACATAGTCAATAATTATTGGTCTGTTAACACTAATTCTCAAGTGGTGAGGCAGGTCTCACTGGCTTGACAAGTTGTTGGTTGCTATCTTCTGAAGACAGGGTCACAAGCAGAATGTCAACATTATCAGTCACAGTATGTGAGCCCGAATGCCTCTGATTTTGTGCTGATTAACAATTCTAGGTACGGGTAGGACATTGGCAAACTGATGATGTTATTAACTATTTATCTATTTAACTAAGATCCTGTCTAAAATATCTCTGTCTATTCCATATGTATATGTCTGGCCTCTCTTTTTTCTTTCTATCCCTTCACACCCCACTCCCAAACACACACCTGAAAAGAGAATGAAGGCAAACAACTTTTCTGTTTTGTGTTAGACTGATATCCTATTATCCCTCATAAATTTACAGGATAGGATGAATAAAATTTTCTCCCTAGTATTGTCAGAGAACATGACACTGTACTGGAAATGTAGGACTTCTTGTAAGGTAATACTAAGAAGTCATCATTAATATGATAATGCTGAATTGTTTTATTAACTTAAGGCTCTACAACTTGGTTTGGATAATAAATGATGAACAAATTCATCAACAGCAATCCTTGTGTTCTATCTCTGTATGAAAACTGACATGACACCAGAAATATGGAAGCATGCCATTACTACCTCTGCAAAAAATTATTTTCATAATATAGTATGCTATACAGTCATCCCTCCACATTTGCTAGGGTTAGGGGCACAGGACCCTCGCGAAAGTGAAAAAAACGTGAATAACTCTAGGCCCTCCCAAATCATATTTAACTCACAAAAAAATATGATCACCATATTCAACTCACTGTGGATTCCTTTGAGGCGTCAGGGTTCCTTCACAAGGCAGAATTGGGGGGCTGGTGGGGTTTACTGTCACCTCCACTGCTGCCCCACACCATTTTTAATAAGGACTTACGGGCCTCATTTGCAATTTCTAAGCCTCATGAGGCATGCAGTCCCTATTAAAATTGGCATAAGGGTAGCAGCAGAGCTGATAGCAAATAATCTGTGAATAATCAAATTCACAAAAGTGAAACCTGCAAATGTGGAGGGCTGACTGTATATTTTATACTGCATGTGATTTTGACACAATTTTGATATGCAGTCAGTTTTAGTTTATTATATAATCTTCTACAGAAATATCTAATTTTCTGCTTTTCTTCCAACAGAAAGATTCCTCATACCCCAGCTGTGCCTCCTTGATTCTGAACTACACTAGTTTAAGACTTCCAAACTCAGATTTCAAAGGGATACTCTCACTGTTCCAGCTGTTGTACAAAGTAATTGGGGCCAGCTGGATGTCAGGATGCAAGTGGTTACGATTATAATACTACTTTTCTTTTGTAAAGCAGCTGACTTTAGGAAGACAAGAAATGGAAGTTCAAGAAACAAAGCAAATAACGGAAAGGCAAATGGCTTAAGAAAAGCATCCAGCACCGTTAAGCGTTATATTCCAGGCCCCCCATGTGATGTATACACCTATCTTCATGACAAATACTTAGATTGCCAAGAAAGAAAACTGACATTTGTACTGTCTGATTGGCCTGAGGATTTAAAACACATGCTTCTAGCAAGGAACAAGATTCGTAAGCTGAAGAACAGTATGTTTTCCAAGTACAAGAAATTAAAAAGCCTAGATTTACAACAGAATGAAATATCAAAAATAGAGGACCAGGCTTTTTTTGGTTTAAACAAATTGACAACACTTTTACTCCAGCACAATCAACTTAAGACTTTGTCTGAAGAAGTGTTCATTTATATGCCTCTTTTAAATTATTTACGCCTATATGATAATCCTTGGCAATGTAACTGTCAAATGGAAACTCTTATAACAATGCTGCAGCTTGCAAGAAACAGAAATCTGGGAAATTATGCAAAATGTATCCATCCACCAGAAATGAAAGGTCAAAAGCTCAAGACAATAAAAGCTGAACAGCTGTGCAGTGAAGACGAAAGACGGGACCCTTCTGGCCTAGCAGTACCAAAACCTGAAGTTGCTAGACCTGAATTTGATTCTTCTCTCTGCCACATTTATGTCTTTCCTGTACAAACACTGGACTGCAGAAGGAAAGGTTTGTGTTAACACAATTATATCTTTTCCCATTTTTATTGTACATTAATGACCCAAGATTATAATTGTGCAGCAATCACATAGTTATAATTTGCATCTTACAGGTCTAGAGACCAGGGTTCAAATCCTTGCTCACTCACAGAAACCCACTGGATGATCTTAGGCAAGTCCCATTCTGTCAGCCTCAGAGGAAGACAAAAGCAAACCCCTTCTGAACAAATCTTGCCAAGAAAACCTAGTGATAGGTTTGTCTTAGGGTTGCCATAAGCTGGACACAACTTGAAGGCATCAACACTGCACAACCATAAGTGTGCCTTTTTGGAGCTTTGGAGGAATATGGGCCTGGGGAAGCAAAACAACGTGTTTAGCTTAGTGTTAAGACACACCAATGGCTTAATAATACAATCTCTTATATGGGAATTTCCAGTTACCCACCTCCAATGGCTCATTTAGGGAATCTCATTTGGGAAGTAATATCTTTCAAGCTTCAGACAAGGTGATCAGTTAGTGTCTCGGCTAAATCCTTATTTTCTCATTGTGCCTTTGTACCCATTATATCCAATATCTTAACTAAATGAATTCAACAAATGCCAGAGTTCTCTACTTTATCTCTAGTCTGACTGATGGTGTAAATCAGTGGTTCTCAACCTGTGGGTCCCCAGATGTTTGTGGACTTCAGCTCCCAGAAGCCCTGAGCATTGACCATAGTGGCTGGGGCTTCTGGGAGCTGAAGTCCACAAACATCTGGGGACCCACAGGTTGAGAACCACTGGTGTAAATAGTCCTTCAAAAGCTGTATCTGAACAACACTCCAACTATGTCTGATGCCTCAGGAACAAAAGAGGAAATAATTCTCACAGGGCAAAAATCCTTCTTAAATTCATAGGCCACGAACAATGGAGCACACAGTCTATATATGACAAAGATAGGAATCATGTAGCTCTCCAGATTCTGTTGGACTGATACTCCCAGCAGCCCTAGGCAGCATAACCATTGGTGGAGAATGCTGGATATTGCAATCCAACAATATCTAAGGGGACAGATTATTCTCATCCCTACTATTTGAGCTAAATCAGGCAGGAAATTGTGCAGTCATCCAGATGTTGTTGGACTATGGTTCCCATGAGGCCTGGCCAACACAGTCAGTGGTGAAGAATGCTGGAGGCTCCAATCCAACAACATGTGGCGAGCCACAGTATTCTCATCTCTAGGCTAAATTCTATTGTTAGTCTCAAGTACAAAAGAACTAGTGAGTGAATGGGATTGTGTAAGTCCCATTTATTCATTATGTCTCCCCCAGATGGAACTAACAACTGGATTTAGCCTATTTCCACCTTCCACAGAACACTTAAAGAATACCTTTTCTCACATGAAGACAACTGGCAACTGATAGAGACAGAATGGCAGCTGGAGACAAAAAGGGTAACACTGTACTTTCTGTGCTTTGAGGGTATTTTATTTTGTTTGTACAATGTAATTTTTGTTGTTATGTGTGCTCAAGGCAGCTTCCACTTAGGAAAGGGAGATCTCCAAGATATCCTGTTATTAACAGGCCTGGTCACGTCTTGCAAACTTAGGACCATGGTTTTCATGACGGAGAACTTTTTGAGGTGTCTGCTTTCTTGCAGACACCTCTCAGTCGTGAAATGCGATGAGTTCTCTCCGGAGCTGGAGAGGATTCACCTTCTCTTCGCCATTGCGGAACCGGAAACCTGAATCAATCTACCTTTTAATTCATTTTCCTCTTTTTCTTCTGCCATCAACTTTACCAAGCATTATTGTCTTTCCAATGAGTCATGTCATCTCATTATGTACAGATAGCCTCAGTTTATTATTTTGTACTTTATATTTTATACTGTTTTTCTATACAAATGTTTTCAAAACTGTTGTTATAAAAAGTTAAACTAATTAAAACATCATAAAACCATAAAAAGTCAATGTGGGCTGCAATCCTATAGTCCCACTGAACTCAACAGACCTCCATTCTAGGTCAGGGGTGGTAATCACGCAGCCTTCAAGCTTCAGGAGAAGTAGCTACCATAGTGCAGAAAGCTGTGATTTGCAGTTTAACATCATCTTGAGAACTGCATGATTCACACCCCCATTCTAGGTACGCATATACAGGATTCCAGCCAGAAGTTAATTCCCCAGAACGTAACAGAATAAGAAAACCTCTCTCTTTCTGAAAGCACATGCTATCTCTTTTTCAAACAACACAACACAGGGCATAAGACAGGCAGCCAACTGGCTTCCACAACTCTGAGGTCAGCTGAATGATGGAAAGCTAGCATCCCAGACCACAGTTTCAGTAACTGGTCTTGGAGATCATAGAAAAGAAAGAACTCTCTGAAAAAATAGAGAACGCAGCATTTAATGTGGCATCAATTTGACAGAAACAGCAGAGATTACAATTGATTCTATTTTATGTTTCCCATCTGCTTTAGATTCTCCATTCTACACAATGTGTAAAATAAATAGCTCAAATCAAAAAATAAACTTATATGAGGAGAAATAGAAAAGTTTTTCTGACAAGATAATAAAAATGAAGGTCCAGAAGAGCCAGAAACGGGTGATACTGACACTGGTGATACTGACAGTGACAGCTCAGAGAATGGGACTAATTTTTTAAAAAGTTTCATACAGAAATTAGAAAGTTGCTTTTACAAATCAGTTCCAGTTATAGTTCCTCCCCAAAATATTTAGTTTTCATTATAGCTGCAATATTAAAAATAATTATTTACTTTCCCAAGAGTAATTAGAAGGTACAAAACACATTCTCCTCCTGACCATTTCAATGTTATCTCAGCACCCTCAGTGGAGCATGAGGCAGCTGCATGAGGAATGGTACAAGTCAGCACTTGAATCATGTGAGATTCCTCTTGCACTAGTTAGGGAGACTGCACTCCTCTTTTACTTTTAATGATTCTTTGTTAAGCTGCTATCGGAAAAAGGAACCAACTATGAGAAACTAGATACCTCCAAACGATTATGGTGTCCTGTAGGAAAACCAACACAGAGTTGTCTTTAGACTTTCCACATCTCACTTTACCCCACTTTTTCTGAAAAAGTGCTGTGATTCATTCATACGATGGAAGAGATTAAATTCAAGCCATAACTTCCTTTGTTTTACTATAATATTTATATTTCCCTGTGTTTTCAGCTTTAATCTTTTGCATACCTCAGTTAACAAAGCCTCTGACAGTGAAGATCCTTTTTTACAAAGTCTTTTCATGCTCACCCAGCCACCCTGGCTTCCTCCTCGTCCTCTGTCTAGCTGCAAAGTTTTTGCAACATTGGCACTGGAAGGATAATTCAGGAGGCCAGGAGGGACATCAACGTTTAGTGTGTGGTTGCAGCAACATATCTGCAGCAAACAATGCAATGAAGCTTGAGCTGGGAAAAAGCATGATTGTAGCCGATCCCACACTAGCCATCTATGCTTAGGTACAACAGACAAGATAAACAGTAGCTGCCTCCAGAATCCCTTAGTGAGTGTGTGCGTGTGAATAGCAAAACAGAGAGAAAAGAGAACAAATAAGCTACTCCCAACATACTAAAAAAGAGAGAAAGAGAGATCTATACACTTGGCAACCAGAATGCAAATCATAAGAGAAGTAGAGACTGGTGAAAGGAAACATCATCTCTATATGCATTTTAGAAGAGGCCTTGAGGTTATCTCTAGAAGGACCAAAATGTTTTTAGTTACTTATGTGAGGCTTACCTGACCTGATAATTTCAGTTCACATGTGCATATTGTTAGTTTGCTGAAAGATGTTCAGCTGCTCTTGACCTGTCTCTATTTTTTTCCACATTATTTCTTCTTCTAGTACCAAATTTCCAGTTAAAGTGGTAATATCCAGAAACAGAATCTGCTTTGTTAACTGAGTTACACCTGTACTGGCAAAAACTAAAAGATGCTGGAGTTCTTAAGAGTTCAGCATATCACTGTTCCATTTGTAACAAAAATATTAAAGTCACTTAGTAAACCTGTTTGAACAAACTACATTTTAGAATATATTGCACATGATAATTTGATGGACAAAAAAGTTGTACAGAAGACATTTAAATTCCTAAAGTAATAGTGACCTTAGAACAATACAAGGTATTTTAAAACAGTGTTGCCTTTTTTGCACTTATTCATTTTTCCTTCATATTTTCTACTGTGAATTCAAAAATTCTAGGAATTGTACATCTCTACATTAAACTAAGACAGCCAGCATGGTGTAGTGGTTTGAGCACTGGACTATGCCTCTGCAGATCATGGTTCAAATCCCTGCTTGGCCATGGAAACCCATTGGGTAACCTTAGGCAAGTCATACTCTCCCAGCCTCAGAAGGTAGCAAAGGCAAACCCTTTCTAAACTCTTGCCAGAAAACCCCAGGATTTAGTTGTCTTTGACTTACCATAAGTCAGAAATGACTTGAAGGCATACAACAACAACAACACTATCGCTCCCTCGCAATCCAGTGCTCATTTCCCCCTCCAGTGCCAATCTCAGTTTTAATACTGAAGTTGAAAGGGAATACATGATTTGAGCAACAGACTATGGGAAAATACTATTTTAGCAGCAGCAATGATGTGAGGCAGGAGGGGCTGTAAATGTTTTCAGGCCGTTGTGTACTACCAGCTTTTAAAAGATGAGCATAAGTGCACTCTTGTATTTATTATTGCTATGTACTATCCAAACAGCTTTGACTTATAGGAACCCTATGAATGAGAGACTTCCATGATCTCTGGTCATCAACAAAGTTACTCAGGTCTTGCAAGTTCAGAGCCATGGCTTCTTTGATTGAGTCATTCCATCCATAATGTGATTTTCCTCCATCTTCCACTTTACTGAACATTTTACCATCTTTTCCCATATGCCAGGCTATCTCATGATAGGTCCAAAGTATGGATAGCTACAGTTTCGACCCTAGAGAAAGCTCAGGCTTGATTTGCTCTGGGAACTATTTATTTGTCTTTTTGGTAGCCCACAGTATTTATAGAACTCTCTTTCAGGACCACATTTCAAATGAATTGAATTTTTTTTCCTGATAGTTTTCTTCCTAGTCCTGCTTTTACTTCCATACATAGGTATCAGTAATACTACAGCACAGATGATCCTGACTTTAGTATTCAATTATGTATCTTCACACTTGCAAATGTTACCTAGTTCCTTCATAGCTACCCTTCCAAGTATTAATCTTCTTCTGAATTCTTGACTACAGTCTCCATTTTGAGTAATGACTGAGCATAGGTATAGAAACTCTTGAACAATTTTGAATTATGGCCCATTTTAAAGTTATATAGATCTGCAGTCATTTATTTTGTTTTGTTTTCTTAATATTCAGCTGTAATCTTACTTGGGCACTTTCTTGTAGTTATTCCAAGTCTTTGCTGTTTTCTAACAATTATATGGTCCCATCTACAGAAACAAACATAACCAACAAACAATGCATCTCAGATCCAGTACAATGAAACACACTGAGTTTGTTCCAAGACCATCCAGTTAAGAAAGGTCTCACTAAAATGACAAGAATTATAATGACTATCGTTCAAAAAATCAACACATGAGGAAGGGAGAGAAAGAAGATGATGGAGCAGGAATTAATTTTCTCTGCCAGGTTTTCATGCTTTAAATTATTTATGTTTCTTCCTCCAATTTTCACACTTCCTTCCTCTGAGTTTAATTCTGACTTCTATATGAATGTCATGCATATCAATTAAACTAAATCAGGATAAAATTCACACTTTTCTGATGCCCTGGCAACATCTAAAAACTGTTTGACAATGAAATAGATTGACGCAGAGAATAGTTGACTCTCCTTCTTTTGAGGTCTTTAAACAAAAGTTATCTTTCATCTTTCAAGAGTGCTTTAGTTGCACATTCCTGCATGTCAGGGACAGCCCTAAATGGACCTTTTGGCCTCTTCCAACTCTTAAGATGCTATCATAACTTCGATCACAAGCAAGAATCCCACAAAGGAAGTGAAATATATTGCTTTTCTATTGATTTTTTTTTATTATTTTAAGGTCAGGAGAGTATTTAGGTGGAGAAGTGACAAGAAATATCATGAAGTATTAACAAACAAGATTAAATGGTGTAACAAATTATCACAAATTACCAATCTGGATGAGTCCTAAAACCATTCCTAGACATAAGGTACAGATTTGAGTTTTTAAATTTTTAATATTTAATTTTTTATGTTTTATTTTATTCTATTTTATTTTTGGTTAGGAAAACAGTGTTTATTTTTTCTCAGTTGTTCTGTGGTCACATGAATTGTGCTCAGTTTGTGGTTCTTTATTCTTTCATTCATTATTCTTTACTTTGTGTATATATCCTAAATGCTAAAAGGCACCAACAATGCACTTGAATAATCTATGTAGACATACATGTATAAATGGAAAATTGTGCCAAAGGAATTGAGGCAAAGAACCTATCATGCCTATAATATTTTTTCTTCTTTTTTCCTCTTCAAGAGTTAAAGAAAGTTCCTAGTAACATACCTCCAGATGTAGCTAAACTTGATCTTTCTAACAATAAAATCAAACAACTACGACCCAAGGAGTTTGAAGATATTAATGACCTGAAGGTATTAAACCTCAGTAGCAATGGAATAGTTCATATAGACCCAGGTGAGAAGATTTTATATTGATAAAGGTAATAGTATCTAAGGTTATAATATGTATAGTTTTCGCAATGCAGAATATGGCCCATTTCTTTAGAGTATGGTGTGTGTGTGTGTATATGTATGTATGTATGTATATATGATATTTGTGTGTGTGTATGTGTGTGTGTACGGGTATAAATCTTATTGTCAAAAATATGACCAGTATATTGGTATTCTACAGGGCAATTCAGACATACTGAAAGCAAAAACTAGAACCAGTTAATCAGATGGTTTTATTTTGCATCTGGTAAACAGGACCCACAGTAATGTTCAAAACTATCCGATTTGCCCCTGGGCTCTTCTTGTAGGTCTGTGCAATATGGCAAATATAGGTCAAGATCCCAGTAGTCATGACAAAAATCCTACAGAATGCTTACCACATTCCTATTAACCCAATGGGTCTATTTTAGATAGGACTACAACAGGGCTTACCTCTCTGATTTAAATAATTCTTTGTCATATTAACTAATTTACAAATTCCAAATACATGTAAATCAGCTTCACATAGTTGATGCTCAGTTTAATAAAATTAACTAACTATTAAATAGCCTTTAAACATGCATGCAGCAGCTTCATTCCTCATTTTGCATGAAAACAAAACAAACTGGGAAGTTTTTCATTAATCAGTTTCCCATTTTGTCTGACTTCAAAACACATTGTGATATTTTACTTCAACAACTTGTTTTGTTCTGAAGTTGATAACGAGTCCAAAGTCTGGATGAAATGGGAAACTATGGCCAGGATGTGATGTTGTCAAGCTACTTCTGCAAAGGACTGTACTGTGAGCAGTTTGACCCTTTCACTCTGCATACACTGAGGTATCCACAACCTTAAATCACAAGCAGGTGACAGCGAACAGATAACACTGGCCATCTACTTGCACCTACATACTTCCCACCAAAGGTTAACTCTATACAGAGCTGATTATTTCTTCAGTGCCAAGGCACAGATGATTTTTCAAGTCATCATTCTTAATGCAGCCTTGGATTTAATGAGCTTTTTGAGCCAGGCATTGAAGAAATACCTGGCTTCAGTTGGCCTCTGGTGGAAGCTGCATCACAACTATACTAGTGGGACTTGCTTTTCTACCAGGGTTGAACAGAATCTTGGTCTTTGCTTAATGAAACACTTTGGAGTCAATATTCATTCTCAAAGGGTCATTATTCACATAATTCTTTTAAGCCAATGAAACTTAACATGAAGTTCAGTCAGTATATAATGTTACTATATATTTCTCTAAGCACCAAAAATGAACAACTTATCATTGTTATCTTTTTCCTTGAATAGCTGCTTTTGCAGGACTCATCAACCTAGAAGAATTAGATTTATCAAATAACTCTCTGCAAAATTTTGAATATGGAGTATTAGAAGATTTGTATTTTTTGAAAATATTATGGCTTAGAGAAAACCCTTGGAGATGTGACTACAATATTCATTATCTTTTCTACTGGCTGAAGCACCACTACAGCGTTCACTATAATGGCCTAGAATGTAGAAAACCTGAAGAATACAAAGGCTGGCTTGTTGGAAAATATGTCAGAAGTTATTACGAAGAGTGTCCCAAAGACAAGCTCTCCATTTACCCAGAAACATTTGAACAGGATACAGAAGATGAAGAATGGGAAAGGCTCAAAGAACACCCAGTTCAAACAGGAAAGAAACATGGAGTAATTGTTACTGTAATAGGTTAAGTTGTTCACCTCTACAGTCAAGCCTTTATATTTTTATAAGGAAAAAGTTCGTTTATATTTTTTGTTAATTGTTGTGTTTGTTCATAAGGGACTATCTGCTAAAATATTTTTCAGTACTAATCACAGTATAGCATTAGGTACTTCTTTCATAATAAACTTAATATTTTTAACCTGTCTTGTGTTATTTTTGCCAAGTTTAGAAGTTTAATATCAGCTTATTAATTACTGTACATAACTCACTTTTCAGCAGTAAAGTGAACCTGTTGAAGAGCTGAGGCCAAGACTTGAAAAGATGAAGTCCTATACATGCTGATTCAGATATAAATCTAATTATATTCAATGAGTTTATAAGCAAAATCAGATATAAAAAGTTGCAGACATGTTTACTCAGAAAAAGCATCACTGATTTCTGTGGAGTTATAACCTAAAATGTATATTTAGAACTGTGATATGAAAGACTAACACAGGTTTGAAATGGTGTTTCAGTTTTTTGTATCTAGGTTTAACATGTGGTTATATCTATTATTCCTTGAACTTTTCATCCTGGACTTAGAACTTATTTGCATTTCTTTTCTTTTCCTCCTTTTTAACAGAATATTCAGTGGAATGATAAGAGTCAGCACTAGTTAGTTTAAGCAAAACCTGGTTCTCTTGACAGCTAAATATAGGCCCATTTCTAACAGTACATTTTTAGGCTATAGATTTCTGCATTCCGACTGAACAGAAAGACATGAATGAAACAGCAAAAATTGTATAGAAACTGTGTCTCAAAATACCTTCTACTATAAGAAAATAGGACTGTACATGACTCCTGAGTTTTTAAACTCAAATGGATTTTATATCCACAGTAGTAAAAAGCCAAGAAATGGAAACAAGTAAAGAGTTATTATAAGAGTCAAACACTTACTAGCTTTTTAATATTTTTACATGGTACAGTACATGGACTGGCTATCTCAGCATGTTTCAAGTTTTTCAGCAAAATACTGGCCAATCACATTCCCCAATAGCCCATAAGGGGTGCAATTGGACATTTCTGGACATTTCTCCACTTCAGGTGGATATTTTAGGCCTAAGTGGGGGTTTTTCCCCCAAGGCTAATAGTGACTGGATACAACCTTCCAAGTTCCCAAAGGAAATTATTGGATCCTGCAAAATGTCAGAATTGACCACCCAAGCATAGAAAAAGGATAACCTCACTCCAGTGCTATAAGAAAAAAGTTAACAACGCTGAAGGTAGCTGAAATGTTTCAAAGAGGAGGTCTTACTTTTCATGAGCTGTTCTTTTTTTCAGAGAGATTTTTGTAAACACCTCCACTTCTATCTTGCATCTATTCCCCTGTTCCTTCTTGTCCTTGGCATGGACTGGCTTTCCCCCCATGACCCTCAGATCATCTGGTCCAGTGGACAGGTGATCTTCTCCCTGGAATATTGTTAGTCCCACTGCCTGGGCAGCTCCAACTTCTGACTCAATGAGCCCTGTGGTCTTGCCCATCATATACAAGGATGTTCAAGAGATCTTTGATCAAAAGGAGACAGACCATCTGCCACACCACTGTACTTATGACTGCCTGATAGACCTGGAGCCCAGTGCTAAAGTCTCAGTAGGGTGGATCTACACCTTATCCAAAGTTAGCAGCTTCATGGGGCTGTCTGGAAAAAAAGCTCAAACAGAGCTTCATTCACCTCTCCACCTATCTAGCAGCAGCTCCTGTGTTCTCCATCTGGAAAAATATGTGGGGAACTATACCTGTACAGTGACTATCATATCTCCAACAAGGTCACAATCCATTGCCATTATCCACTACATCTTATACTGGAACTCCTGGAACAGGTCCACTGAGCAGTCATATACACCAACCTGGACTTGAAAGAAGTTTATACGTAGGTGCAGATCTGTCAGGGTGTTGAGTGGAAAACTGCCTTCCAGACCTGGGGCATTATGTGTACATGGTCATGTTCTTTGAACTCCACAATGCTTCTGCAATATTCCAACATTTTATAAACAACATCTTTCAGGATTATCTAGATGCCTTTGTGATTATTTATCTTGATGACATTCTGATTTATTCCTTTTCCATCCAAACCCATGACACAATACTGCACAAGCAGTATTGCAATGCCTACAAGAACATCACTTGTATGCCAGATTAGAGAAGTGAGCTTTTAACTTGCCAGCCGTAGACTTTCTAGGGTATCACATTCTGCTTACAGGCATTGAGATGGACCCAGCCAAGGTGGAGACCAACATTTCCTGGCAACCTCTCCCGTGTGTAAAGGATGTCCAGAGGTTCTTGGACATCACCAAATACTACTGAAAGTTCATCACAGACTTTACCCAAATAACAGAAACCCTGACAGAGTTATTCCAATCCCATGTACATTTCCAGTGGACTCCCAAAACTCCAGAAGCATTCCAGCATCTGAAGCAGCAGTTCATCTCTGTCCCAATCCTCCAGCATCCAGATCCCCAGACACCTTTCATCATAGAAAAAGATGCTCCAAATGTGGCCATAGGAACAGTACGGTTACAACCATGGCAACAGAATGGACAGCTACTATGTACTACATTCTTACTACTCTCGCACATAGACCTCAGCCAAACAGAATTATACCATCTGGGATAAGAAGCTGTCAGCCATTAAGGTAGACTTGGAAATATGGAGGCACTTTTTGAAGGGTGGTATGTATCCAGTGGAAGTTCACGCTGATCACAGCAGCCCGGAATATCTCCAGATAGCTCACCAACTTAATCAGTGACAAATATAATGATCACAGTTCTTCATCCAATTTAATTTCAAAGAAACTTATATCCTTAACTCCTACAACTGGCTGACTGACACCTGGTCCTGGAAACCTGAATATACAACCCTGAAGGACCGGGGATCAGCCCCAACCATCCTGCATTAAGAGAACTTCATTGCAGCACTCAAACCTGTCATCATTCCAAAGTAATGCAAAGACTATCAAACCTGCAATACCTTTGCTCAAGCCCAATGCCAAGAATTCTCTATGCCAGCCACAAAGGAAAAATCTCTCTACATGATTCAGGATGGACTTCTGCACCACTGCAACTGCCTTTATGTTCACCCAGGCCCTCAACAATGAATATTACGAATCAGTGCCACAACAGTCAGCCCATATGTAATTCTGGACTGTTTAAAACCCTCATAACTCAGGAATTCTGGTGGCCTCAAGTACTTTCAGATATGGTCAGTTACTGTATATTCAGGCCTGCTCAACGTGCCATCGAGCCAAGGATCCCCCTGGCAGGCTAGCAGGTCTCAACCAGTCCTACAGGCCCTTGAAAAGTAGTATCTAGATTTCATCACGGACCTTATTTACTCAGGGGCTATACTAGTATCTTGGTAGTAGTAGACTTGTTCATAAAGATGGATCACTTTATCCTATGTACAAGAATGCCTTCCACCAAAGATGCTGCATGTACATTCCCGCAGAACATTTTCTGATTATATGGAATACCCAAGGGCATTGTGTTGGATCGTAGCCCCCAATTCACAGTGTGGTTCTGGTAGACCCTGCTCTGTCTCCTGGAAGTCAATCTGCATATATCCTCAGAATATATCATCCACAGGCAAACAGGCAGACAAGACATATCAATGCTTCCCTGAAACAATACCTCTGGTATTATGTGAACTGCCAACAGGATAACTGAATGAAATTGCTTCCCCCAGCTGAATTCACTTACTATTCACACTATGTCTATCATGCAGGCTCCATTCTTTGCAAATTATGGGTATCACCCCAGGTTCTTCCTTTCAGATTGTATGCCCTCCTCAGTGTCAACAGCAGATCAGTTTCTGCAGGAACTCCAAACAATGCATGCTGTCCTCTGAGAATAGCTTGAGGGGGCCAAGGAGGCCTACAAATAATTTGCTGATGACAAGTGGCAACCAGGCTTCTCCCTTCACAACATCTGGCTCTTCTCCAAACATCTTCCCTTGCATCACCCCAACTAGAAACTGGACACTTGGTTCATTGTGGCACTCCCCATCATGGCCGAGATCAATCCCATGACCTTTCAGCTTGTTTCCCCCAACCCTACGCATCCACTCTGTATTCCATCAGTTCATGCTGGCACTAACTATGTCAGCTCACCCATTCCAGGACCCCAAGGCTCCCCCTCCCCCAATCATTTTGCAGTAACTGCACCAATGCTATCCATGGAAACCAGGACCCTATTACCTTGAGGAGGGGAGCCATGGGGAAGAGAGTAATGTCATGCTTCCCCTTAAGAGTTCATCTTCTTCAGAAGATGAAGCAGGCATACTGCAGCTGGAGCAAATGTCTGATAGCCAGCCAAGTCATCCTCTACTTCAGGAAGAAGAGGAGCTGAAAAAAGAACTCCCAGTTCCCAACAGAGGTATAAGCTTCAGGGTCTGGCACAGATCCTCCCCTGCTGACACAATGTAAGGTTACGTGCTCATAGCTGTGAAATGCACTCTTTAAATACTGTCTGAAATGTGGGGTATTCGCTGAGCTGGCTGTCTTTATAAGCAGGGAGCTTTCTCCAGTCAAACTACTGGAGGCAAATTTTGAGTTCTCCCCTTGATGACCTGACTTGGCTATTGTAAGTACTGGATTTAGGACTCTTGGACTGTTTACTGACTCTTATAACTCAACTGCATGGACTTGATTCTGATTTATCACTTACTGACCCTGGACTGTTTGATTTTGGATATCTTTTGCTATGTCTTCTGAACTCTGAGTGTTGAGAGCGGGACGGATAATTCAGCAAATATCAGTTGCTTCTTCAATGACATAGGCATTTCTGCACTAGACTGTTATAGCGCTATTATTCCACTTGTGACATCCTATGGAATCATGGGGTTTGCAGTTTTGGGAGGCGCCAGCTAGCCTCTTCCAAAACTGCAAAACCCAGGATTCCATAGGATGTTGCAAGTGGAATAATAGTGCTATAACAGTCTAGTGCAGAAATGGCCATAGCTGGCATGGCTGAAGCTCGCTAAATGGGTGAATTACTTTCTATGCTCCAGATGAGCTACAGCAGCACATTTTCTAATGTGAAATCCTTAGAGAATGCATATGGGATGTGAAAACAAGGACGACAGACTGGCAGAAATTTAGGGATAAATCCAACTGAGAGTCCCATTTAAAGTGGATTGAGTAGATGAGTAGGTCAACAGTTATTTAACTTCCATTGTTTCAGCAAGTCTACTGTAGCTGGAACTCATTCATAGAATGTTCTGACAAAATGCACATGGACTGCATATTCTTTTTATAATTGTTGGCATGCAAGCAAGGGGTCAATATTTACATATCAGCCTTAGTTATATTGGGCTGGGGATCATGATACCCTATAGATATTGTTGGACTGCAAGTTCTACAGTGGTTCTCAACCTGTGGGTCCCCAGATGTTTGTGGACTTCAGCTCCCAGAAGCCCCAGCCACTATGGTCAATGCTCAGGGCTCCTGGGAGCTGATGTCCACAAACATCTGGGGACCCACAAGTTGAGAACCATCTAGCACATTTAGCCACCATTGCCAGTAGAAATGCTAGGAACTGCAGTTAAAAATATCTGGAGGGCCCACATGATTCTGATATCTGGTTTATATCCTCACTGATTCATATGTAAGGTGAACCTATGGTTAGGATTATATGAAAATGGGAGTATTAAGCTTGTGCACTTTCTTCTCCTCCTGCAGCATGGCTGCAAGTAGACTGGAAATTTTTGCTTCCGTTCAAAACTACTGCAGCATCAAAAGTTGTTCATTTCTTACAATGTGATTAACCTTCATTATTGTTGGTTGAGAAATATCAGTTTAAGAAACTACAGTATGAATATGGCCTACTTCCACAGACTACAATGCTGTGATCGCTAAAAACCCACATGGGTTTCTCAAAAACAAGTCATGCCACACGAATCTTATCTCTTTTTTATGATACAAGCTTGTTACAAGCTTGATAGGTGAGGGGAATGCTGTGGATGTGGCATATCTTGACTTCAGCAAGGCCTTTAACAATTTTTGGAATGTTGGACTAATTTTTATTGTTAATTAGATATTAGGTTAATTTTTATTGTTAATTGTATTTTATTGGCATTATAGTAACATTATGTTGTACTGGTTGTAATTGCATATACCTTTGAACTTTTTTTTGTTTTCTATATCTTCATTTTATTATGTATTTATGTCAACTGTCGCATTTAATTTTGTAAAGCACCATGTACATGGCTACTATATAAATAAAGGATAATAATAATAATAATAACAACAACAACAAAGTTCCCCATAATATTCTTGCAAAGAAGCAGTAAAATGTGGGCTAGACAGTGCTACTGTTAGGTGGGTTTGTAATTGGTTAACTGACCAAACCGAAAGGGTGCTCAACAATGGCTTTTCTTCATCCTGGAGAGAACTGACAAGTGGGGTGCCACAGGGTTCTGTTCTGGGCCCCGTACTATTCAACATCCTTATCAATGACTTGGATGAAGGAATAGAGGGCATACTGATCAAATCTGCAGATGATATCAAATTGGGATGGGTTGCTAATACCCAGAGGACAGGATCAAAATTCAAAATGAGTTAACAGATTGGGGAGCTGGGCCAAAGCTGACAAAATGAATTTCAACAGAGAGAAATATCAGGTCCTGCACTTAGGCAGAAAGAATGAAATGCATAAATATAAGATGTGAAACACCTGGCTGGACAACAGTACATGTGAAAGCGATCTAGGAGTCTTAATAGACCACAAGCTGAATATGAGTCAGCAGTGTGACATGTTAGCCAAGAAAGCCAACATGATTCTTGGTTGCATCAATAGGAATATAGTGTCCAGACTGAGGAAGTTATAGTACCACTCTGTTCTGCTTTGGTCAGACCTCATCTGGAATACTGTGTCCAGTTCTGGACACCTCATTTCAAGAAGGATACTGACAAGCTGGAACATGTCCAGAGGAGAGCAAACACAATGGTGAAGAGTCTTGGAAGCCATGGCTTATGAGGAGCGGCTTAGGGAGCTGGATATGTCTAGTTTGCAGAAGAGAAAGTTAAGAGGGGACATGATAGCCATGTTTAAATATTTGATAGGATGTTATATCAAAGAGAGATCAGTGTTGTTTTCCACTGCTCCAGAGACTGGAACAAGGAGCAATGAATTCAAACTACAGGAAAAAAGATTCCACCTAAATCTCAGGAAGAACTTCCTGATGGTCAGAACTGTTCGGCAGTGGAATATGCTGCCTCGGAGTGTGGTGGAGTCTCCTCCTTCTTTGGAGGTTTTTAAACAGAGGCTGGATGGCCATTTGTTGGAAGTGCTTTGATGTGTGTTCCTGCACGCCAGGGGGTTGAGCTGGATGGCCCCTGTGGTCTCTTCCAAATCTATTATTCTGTGATTCTGTAGTTAAGATTATCCCCTAGTTTGTTGGAGTGAGAACACATGAGCCTCAGGCACATTCTGGACTGTTTCTAGCCTTCTATCTAAGCCTATCTACCTATCTATCTAAGCCTATCTACCCGAGAAATTATGCTAAGAAGTTCACAGGTACAAGAATGCTTTAAATTGAAGAAAGCTGTTCGTAAATTCTAACCTTACTTCTTATAACTGTATGTTCCAACTGCACTTGTTCCAGAATATGTCACTTGGCTTTAAAATGATATTTTAAAATCCAAGCAGCCAATGTGCAAATAGAAAGCTTTTCCACCCATACAGGTGTGCGCTCACGCATATTGATATTTTTTTCTGGCTAAAGACTGGAATAATCCTCTGGATAATTCCTACACAGTTACATCATCATCATAATCAATAATTAGAAATGACTTAAAGAAAAAAAATACCACCAATTCACCCTATGCTCTTTACAAAGTAGGGCAGAGATTATATTCAGATTTTAAAAACCTTATTCCTTCAACATTTCCTCCTACAGTAATCTCAGACAATGGAAATAAGCTAGTGAAAACATGAGCTCACACAAGTGCCCCACCTAAGTCTTGGAACTTACAAAATTACTCACTGACAAAAACCTTACATGAAGCAATTCTTTTCCTCTAAACTCAACACTGTGTCTGTGGACAATCTCAACACAGGAAAGGATGACAAACAGATAACTGACTTACAGTAACAGAAATGTTGCTGGAATGAGATAAAAGTAGATTTGAAGACTGCCTTGAGCCAGCTGCTGCAGCCCTATGCCCTGAAATTTGAAGTTACAGCCCAGAAATCTACTGTACAGTTGGTACTCCACTTTCATGAGGGTTAGGGGCACAAAACCCTTGTGAAAGGGGGAAAAACATCCTGAAATCTTGCCCCACCTACCTGAGTGAGTGAATAAGGGAACCCACATGAGTGCTCCCCTCCTTCCACTCTCCCATCATTTCCCCTTGTCTCCTGCCCATCCACCCAAGTGTGAGGGGACACACGCAGCTTCCCTCCTCCCACTCCCCATTCCATCCTCTTGTCCCCCACCCACCTGCTGAGAGAGCAAGCAAGCAGATGAGTTAGCAAGGGAATGTAAGCACACTGGCTTTCCCTCCTCTCACTCTCCATCCCATCCCTTTGTCCTCCACTCACCTGTCTGGGAACAAGGGAACACATGTGCATGCTTTCTCTCCTTCTGCTAACCCAATCACATCCCCTTGTCCCCTATCCACCTGCCCAAGTGAAGGAGGGAGGGAATACACACACACACATACACACCTTCCCTCTTTCCACTCCTCCATCTCATCCTCTTTCCCTCACCCATCTGCCTGAGTTCAAGGGAATGCTCATGCAAGCCTTCCTTCCTCTTCCTCCCCATCCCACTCCTCCTCCCTTGCAACCCACCTGAGCAAGTGAGTGAGTGAGAGAATGCCTGTGTGTGCTTTCCCTCCTCTCACTTCTCTTCTTGCCTGCACATGTGAATTAGTGCACGAGGCAAGCAGAGGCAGCAGCAAATAATCTGTGAATAATCAAATTCATGAGGCAAAAGTGAAGAGAGAACTGTAGCTGGAGGGGGAATAAAATGTTATTACAGTGGGTAATGAAAAGTGTAATTGTTGAATCAGGAAAATGATCAAATCGGACAAAGATGACAACCTACGCACCCTAATAAATCATCTAAAGAGAGAAATGGGTATCTAAAACATGCAAAGCTTAAAGGCAGTTGCAAAATATTGACTGTTCATAAGAATTCACGGCTAAATGAGTAAATAATCTTTCTTCCTCACAGATCAAAGGGAAAAATAATCCAGGAACTGTACATTAGCAGAAGAAGCAGTCAAAGTGGCAATATTTTTCCAAAGTAGGCAACTACAAATAGGTACTTTTACTCAAGTGATAAAATAACTTTGCTCAAACAGTACTTGGATGGAGTACATCATCAAAGAAGATGTCATGTGCCCAGCAAATTGGGAACATCTTTAAAAATTGGTTTACATGGATGTAGTGACCTGCATAGAGTGCCAGCCATGGAAAACCACTGGGTGCCTCTGGACAAGTCACACTCCCTGAGCCTCAGACGAAGGCAAAGGCAATTCGTCCCCCAACGCCCAAGCAAAGCAGTGGCGGGGGGGCGGCCTTTGCCGCCCTCGCGCGAGAGGAGACCTCTGGGGAGGGGGGGCGGGGCGCATCGCCTTTTTGGCCGCCCCGCCTCCTCCCTCGGCCTCTTTGTCCAGCAGGCGATGAGAGAGGACGATGCTGGCAGGCTCTCCATCTCGACCGCGTGGTTGGAGTGAGGCCTACCGGCCACGTGGCGAGCCTAGCGTCGGCAGCTGGCCTCTCCGTCTTTGTTCAAGCAGCGGAGGGGGACTCGGTTGGCGCGACGCTGCGGTGCTCCCTCGGGTTCTGCCTTCGGCGACGGGGAAGGGAAGAGGGCCGCGGAGGTGAGGGCTCAGCTGAAGCGGCGGTCGCCTCAGCGGCCGCCCTGGTAAAAGACAGGGGTGCGGGGTGGCCTGCATCTGGAGGGCCCCATCTTCACCTTATTGTTCCTTTCGGTTTCTCTAAGTGACGGTTTAGAGTTTGGGACGTAGTTGCAGGGAGGAAGCAGTTGCACTTGGATAGGCCGCCTTCCTCTCCAACTAGTTAGATTGGGGGTGACAAGGCCTCCCGGGTCTGGGGAGGGTGCTCCCTATTTATATTTTGGAGGCCCAGCTAGCAGGGAAGACTTCTTTCGGTTGCTTCGCTGAACGTTACAGTTGGGTTGAGAGTGTGACTATTAGTGAGATTTGGCAGCCATCCCCCCTTCCCTTCCTGGTGAGTGGTTGTAGGGGGAGAGGGCTGAGACAGTGGGCCCATATTGGGGAATAAACATTAAATAAATAAATAAATAAATAAAAATAAATTGAAAATTAAAAAAAATAAAAAAATAAAAAAAATTTAGAAAGCTTTATCGCAAGGGGGAAGTTGTTGTGTTTGAATATGGCTTCTGCACAACCGGCAACATCCAAGGGGAAGCAGCCTGCAGGGAAGGCCAAGACAACCAAAGGGGCTGGGGGAGCGAAAGGGGCCACCAGCCAAGAGGCGCAAGCCGGCTAAACCTGCGGCTGCCCCACTAGTGGCTTCTTCCTCCTCGGAGGAAGAAGGGGGGGCATATACATCGGCCATTTCTAAGAAGCTTCAGACCAAGGGGAAAAGGCAATTTGCAGTGACGGGAGAGACAGTGACGAGCAGTTGGTTGTCATGCCAGTGGGCACTATTAACCGCATGTTGGCGCGACTAGATGCCCTTGAGAAGAGGCAATCGGGAGAAAACAGCAGCCAATCGTTGTCGGAGGGGCAGAGTCAGGCTTCTTCTTCATTGCAACAAGGAAGCGGGGTGGCCGGACCCTCAGGGAATTCAGCGGCAGCAGGAGAAGTACAGGGTGAGTATGATGCCCGGGGGATAACGGTGCGCCTGTGTCTTGGCCTTGGAACCTAGCCACACCATCAGGTAACACGGGAGGGGCCCAGCCTGCTAGCATTTCCAGGCCATTGGCTTCTTCCTCTCCAGCCTCACAGGGCGAGGCAGAATCGCCCTCCCAGCCGCATTCAAGGGGGGTAGAAAATTCTCACGTGACCCGGGACTCGTTCAGGGTAGGGATTATGGGACACAGGAGAAAGACAAGGGCACCAGCTTTGGGCAAATGGAAGAAGGACGGCTGGGGGTGCTGGACGAACACCTCGCTGTGGCCACTATTGAGAAAATACTGAAGGGAGAATATGTGGATTTGTTCACCCTTTTATATCGTGAACTAGACAAAAAAGAAAAGGAGGATTTGGATGCTGGGGAGAAAGAAAAATTGAAACATCGTAGGATTGAGAGGAACTGGTCTAATTGGTTTATAGAATACATGATTTACATGGATGTGGTAATTAAGGCCCAGCCTTCCAGGGGGCACTCTATGTTAGTGTATTTGAATACCATTTATCGGGCTCATACAGAGTTTTCAGGGAATGGCTGGCTGCATTACGATGAGAAGTTTAGGCTGAGAGCAGCACGACAGCCAAGCCTACGCTGGGACGAAATCATAACCGAACTATGGATGCAGACGCTGACCTCAGCGCGTCCAGTGTACGGTGAGTGAGCCCAATCAGGACACCTGGTGCAGTTTGTAAGTCTGTCCCCAAGGCCCAGGGATCTCAAGAACAGCAACAGCATCCACAGCTGTGCTGGGACTATGGGACGCAGGGGTCTTGTGCCCGTCGTCCCTGCAAATACAAGCACATATGTGGGATCTGCTGGGGCCCCCACCCCGCTCGCTACTGCAATAAGGGGAGAGGGGGAGGAACGGGTTTCGGAGGAGCCAATAAACGGGGGCCAGGGAATCAACTGGCTGTTTACAAAGGGCCCCAGTCCAATTAAATTGGAAAGGCTGCAAGCATGGCTCCAATTTTACCGGACCAAGCAGCAGCACAATACTTGAGGGAGGGATTTACTGAAGGTTTCAGGATCCCAAGTACGGGTCCTCGTGAGTTTTTTATGGCTAATAATCTTAGATCTGTGGTAGGTAATGAGCGTGTAGTTAGAGAAAAAATTAGTAAAGAGGTTTGGAGGGCAGGGTGTTGGGCCCCTTTGATCAGCCTCCTACTCCTAATGTTAGGATTTCCCCACTAGGTGTAGTCCCCAAGAAAGCCCCGGGTGAATTTCGGCTAATCCACCATTTGTCTTATCCCAAAGGTGAATCCGTTAATGATGCCATTCCAGCAGAGTTATGTTCAGTCAGGTATACTTCATTTGATACAGCAGTGCGGGTAGTGCGCAGGCATGGTGTTGGGGCTGAGTTGGCTAAATCTGACATCAAGTCAGCCTTTCGCCTGCTACCCATTCATCCCTCTGATTTTGAGCTACTAGGATTCGCCTTTGAGGGTAAATTTTATGTTGATCGCTCCCTCCCAATGGGATGTTCAGTGTCGTGTTCTGCCTTCGAAAAGTTCAGCACCTTTTTAGAATGGGCCATCAAAAGAAAATCTGGCCTTTTGGGCATTGTGCATTACTTAGACGATTTCTTATTTATTGGACAGGCTGGTTCTGGGCAGTGTGCATTCTTGTTAGCACAATTCACATCGCTCATGGGGGAGCTGGGTGTGCCATTGGCACATGAGAAAACTGAAGGTCCTTCACAGCAGCTCACATTTTTAGGCATTGAGTTGGATACAGTGAACCAGACATGTAAATTACCACTTCCTAAGGTTCAAGATTTGAGATCGAGGGTGTCATCATTTCTAGGCAGGCGCAAGGCCACCCTTAGGGAGCTTCAGGAGCTCCTGGGACACCTTAATTTCGCGTGCAGGGTGGTGGCACCTGGCAGGGCGTTTCTTAGGCGTCTGTGTGATGCCACCAAGGGCGCCACCAAACCGCATCACAGGATTAGGGTCACAAGGGAGATGAAATTGGATCTAGAGGTATGGCAGGAGTTCTTGGCAGGCTTTAATGGGGTCTCCTTTTGGCGGGATGAAATCAAGGTTAGGGACGCACTCAGGTATCATCAGACGCAGCAGGATCTGTGGGTTTTGGAGTCTTTTCAGGGGCAGATGGTGTGCGCAGAGATGGCCTGAGAGCTGGGTGGAAGCGAGCATCACAGCTGACCTTACATTTTTGGAATTCTTTCCAATTTTGGTGGCAGTTTACATCTGGGCGCGGTAGTTGGCAAACACCTCTGTCCACTTTTGGTGTGACAATCAATCTACTGTCAGGGTGATTAATTCCCTTTCTTCCAGATCACAACGCGTTATGCGTCTGGTTCGGGCTTTTACACTTCAATGTCTCCGCTTTACTATAGTCTTTACAGCTGTACATGTGGCTGGCGTGGATAATTCCTTGGCTGACTCTCTCTCCCGTATGCAGATGGATCGTTTCAGGGAACTTGCACCAAAAGCTGCAGTTCGTCCAGAGCCGATGCCCTCCCACCTGTGGAAGCTTGGCGGGGTGAGGTAACACAGATGATTGGTATGTCAATTGCACCGAGCACCCGAAAGAGTTATAATAGAGCTTTTAGGGAGTTTAACAGTTTTCGTGAATCCAAGGGATTATCTGACGCTTGGCCACTCCTGGTGGACCATGTTTTGCAGTTTTGTGTGGCTCTCAAGCAAGCGAACTTATCTCCACAATCCATTAGATCTCGCATTTCAGCACTGGCCTTTTTCTCTAAGGCGAGAGGTCTCCCTGATCCAACCGGTGATTTTAGGATACGTAAATTTGTGGAGGGATGGCACCGGTCGAAAAGGGGCGACCCGTGATAGCAGACAGCCACTCTCCCCAGACATCTTGAGAGGTCTGAGTGGTGCTTGGAGGGTTTTGTGTGCTTCGGCATATGAGGCTCTCTTGTTTCATTCGGCAGCTCTCACAGCATTCTTTGGGGCATTAAGGGTGAGCGAGCTGGTTGTTCAGAGTAAAGGGGACAGGTCGGGCAGGGCCCTGGAGTGGTACTGCGGCGAGCGGTATTTGCGTCTGCACATTAGGAGATCAAAGACAGACCAGGCCAGGAGGGGCAACGTGATAACTTTACAGGAATGCTCTGATCCGACATTGTGCCCTGTCAGGGCACTGAGAGCTTATACGGCCAGCCGGGGGACCCATGCGGGGCCACTGTTTTGTCATGCCGATGCGACTCCGCTCACCAGGTATCAGTTTTGGGCTGTGACAAAGAAAGCCTTGTCACATCTGGGTCTGCACGGAGCCAATTTTGGCACGCATTCTTTTCGTATTGGTGCAGCCTCTACTGCAGCTTTTATGGGCATGAAGGCCGAGGACATCCGGAGGATGGGGAGATGGAAATCCTCGGCATACCAGCGGTATGTAAGGCCCATCCACCTGCCCTAATGTTTCTGGTTCTTTTCAGAGCGACCTGCTTCAAGGAGGAAGCGAGTGCTGATTTGTGGTCACAGTTTCATCTTTTGGGCTGAACGGCGAGCTGAGAGGGCCAATTGGGGCCGAATTTGGGATTGGGTGAGCGAGCCTCGATTCAATGGCTTGGCAAGAGAGGCCTTTGCTGGCACGGTTTGTTACCTGAGTTGTTTAAGGGGGGCTGTTTGCCTCCGCCTGACGGGTTGGTCATTCACCTTGGGGGCAATGACCTTGGACTTTTGAAAGGAAAGGTGCTGATTATACAAGCCATTCATGATATGCGACACATTCAACACACATGGCCTCGCACTTGCATTGCTTGGTCGGCTCTGATTCAAAGGAGGGTATGGCGTGGGGGAGGTACCCACGGCCTTTAGAGTTTGCATGTAGACGAGTGAACAAAGAAATTTACAAAGCTATGAAACAGGGCTTGGGTTATTTTATTCCACACCATGACATCGTTTTCGATAAGCCAGAGTTGTATAGACATGACAGGGTCCACCTGTCACCTGCAGGTAATGACATCTTTTTGCGGGATTTGCAGGTGGGCATTGAAGCCATCCTGGAGGTGGGTTGGGGGGATAAGGACTAAGCAGACGCTTGACCTTATCCATGGCCGTGTGGGGGGGGTCAATGGTGTCGGTGAGTACCTATGGCACCATTTGGTGTAGGATAAACGCTATCCTTGAGGAGGGCTCAGGACTGGCCCTCACTGGCGTGAGCCCGGGGGGTGGCGGTTCGGGGCTCACCTCCAGACAGGGGCCGGCCAAGGTCTTAACGCAGCTTCAGCGGTTGGCTTTGGGGCCCGGTATCTCGCTATACGGACTATGGAAGATGGTCGGGAACTGACTCTTGCCATAGTTCACACAGGCCTTGACCCCCCGTCTTAGGTCAGAAGTTCAAGTTCAAGTTCAAGTTCACCTCATAATTATGTTAATTAGGCATATTAATAAATTGCCCTATTTCAACCCAGGCCCTGTGTGTGGTCTCTTCATTTTCCGGGTTGGGCGGCAAATCCCTTCTGAGCAAATCTTGCAAAAAAACAAAGCAAAACAAAAAACCTGATAGGTTTACCTTAGGGTCACCATAAGTTGGAAACGACTTAAAGGAACACAGCAACAACAAAATGATGTATATATTCACTTAAAAGTCCAACGCTATAGCAAAAACAATAAATAAATCTCCAGAAGAATTTTGCCAAGTCACAAAACTCATATGAGGAGAAAGCTTTTCGTTATTGTTACAAGAACAAAAACACTAAATTAATCCATTGTGCCATTTATTGACACAAAACCTTTTAAGCATGGGAACTGGAATGATCTCCAATTTGTCACATAAGGAGAGCAAATTTATCTACAAAAGAAAATATTTCTAAACACCGCAGGTAGTTTGCTACCTAAGTCAGATAATATACTGAACTCATCTGCTGGTAATTGTAAGAGTGTTACTAGTACTACTACAATCACCACCACCACTACTGACTGACAGAACTGTCACTTTAAAATGTGTGCCTTCTGAAATAGAATGAGAGCAAAAAGAACATAGCAACTGCCTTCAACACTTTTCCAAGAATTTCAAAGGAAGACTGATTAGCTCGAAAACTCCTGAGAATTTAAATGTACTGTAACACTTTCAGTGATCCAAAAAGAGGGGAATGTAGGTGGAGGAAATGGATTTTTGCCTAAGCTAGAGCAAAAGTTAGGAACAATAAGAAAAACCAACAACAACAACAAAAACCCTATGAATTTTCTCTTTGAAAAAGAGGAAAATCCAAAAGGCAGGTAATCCATAAACATCCAGTTTGAAAGAAATGGCTCTCTAGCCTTTTAATTTAAGAATAATTTCCACAAACAGTTGTTTCCTATGCTCTAAAATAGTAGAAAAACCAACCCCATTAACTCTGTGATCTTGTACGTATCTATGCAAAAGCAAAGACAGTAACCTGTTAAAAATTCCTGCCTAGAATAAAGTGACAGAACTTATTGATTTGCTATTGATTGATATTGATTTGCCAGCACTGACAAACAGGAGGAAAAAAAAACACAAAATAGGAAGCAAAGTGGGGCAGAAGGCATAGCAAGAAGACAATAAGATAGTAAAAAGGAAATAGGAGAAAATAGGGAGAAGAAGGGCTTTATCAGTACTGCTGGCTGAGAAAGCAAAATCTCCGCTAATCAGCTCATTGTCAGCTCTTCCAACATGCCTGCCCTGCTATTCTCTGCACTTCAAACGCCATGTGATTTCAAAGTATTTAGTTTGCAAGTCTGGCTTTTCCAGATATTAGAACACACTCTGGCACTGACAAAGTATGAACAATTTTGTTCCTGTATATTTTTGTTGGCCAAAAGCAATGAGTAATATGAAAATACATCATTTCATTACATAGTATGAATTCCAGTATCTTGTATGATTTCAGAAATTACATACACTCAGTATACATTTGATGGAAGAACTGCATATCTATAACTATATCCACCAATGTACTTGAGCTAGAGATAGTTATAGGACCATGGAAACCATTGTTCCATTTTAAGTTCTTGATTTCTCCTTAGTATGCTGGAGAAATAATGCCACATTCCAAAAATGAGACTATTACATTAGGAAAATGTAGACTAGAAGATTAGGTTAGTATTACTGCTGCTTTTACAGAATTCGTACACAAAATAGGAAATCATCACTGCGATTGCATTGCCCCATGTTATTCATACGTGTTTCCAAAGTGATCTGCAAATTGGAAATGTTATATGGAATAGATTGGTATTTTTATTTGAATTTCTGAGACATGTATGACACCATAGACTTCTGAAAATATTTATTAATATAACAGTATGGTACAAACATGTTGCATTCATCTTGTATTGCACACCTGCACCAACAAGCAGTTTGTTGAGGAAACAGAAGAGAGAACAACACAATAGACTGGGTTGGAACAGACCGCAAATATATCTGGCACACCAGCACCAACATTATTTAAAGTTTACAAGCTGTTAGTAGTTAATCACAGAAGAAGCAGACCCTATGAACTACCTCAGCTGCCTTCCATCATTAATCTAGGGATGCAGCTGCCTGCCAGCATCTGGAGTTAACTAGCTTGTGTGAACTTATCCCCAAGACCCTTTATGGAATCAGCAGTACTTTCTGCTGAATGCCCACCTCTTCTGCTGACTTTTGATTCTGATCCTCAGCTCATCTATGAAAACACAAGAATAAGGTGAACAGGATGATGATGATGTATTTAACTTTAAAAACTGCTTTATTTCAAGACAAAGGATGTGTGACTTTACATGTTTATGAATCTGCTATACATTGTTGGTGTTGTCATTGTTGTCATCGTCATCATCCTCTTCATATGAAAGAAGTCTACTTCTACCATCCAGGTAGACAAAATTGTTGAGCAGGCAGGGCAGAAGGTGAAACAATCTCAAAGTCTTCACCTAAATTGTTTTATGTCCTAGATGTGAGCAGGTAACTGTCTCAGATTAGGGGGCCTACAAAGGCCCACCATGTAAACTTAAAAGACTACAGTTCCCGCCATGTCTTTCTGCATTCCCACACCTGAAATGTTTTACTGTAAAAAATTAATGACCACCTAGGGGCCATGGGGGCAATTTTGCTGCATTTTTGCCCGCTGACTATTACAGACCTAGGAGAGACCCTTTTCTGCAGCAAGTCAACAAAAATGTGCAAAATCACCCCCTCCCCAATCCCTAGGAGTTGTGTGGCAGTTTGGGGCAAAATTCTTTTTCAGAGTACTGGAGGGTCAGGAGGAGCTCAAAAACTGTGAACCCACACTCCCAGCTCTGCAGACCAGAGAGAAAGAAAAGGTCTCTATTTTGTTCCAACCTTCCCTTTCTCCAGGAGCTGAAATGTTTGGCTGGAGCATTGTTGGCTGGCCTTATGGGTAGCTCATAAGTTTAAAGCTGAGTGGCTACCAGAAACAATGATCTCAAGCTATATTTTTCCTGTTCTTCCACACAATGCCAGTTATACACATAAAGAAAAGCTGCTTTATTTTGAAAGTTTAATTTTGAAAAAAATGCTTTATTTGATGACAAAGAATATGTGTTTTACATGCTTATATATCCATTGTGCATGTTTTCATCTATACATAAAAAATGATGGACCCATAAAGATAGTAAGAAAAATAAGAGAAACAAATTAAGCTGAAATTGAATAAAACAGAATGCTTACCAATACTTTTAAAAGTAAGCCAGTGAAGAGTAGAACAGCCACGAAGATTTAAATGCACCACATTAGTGTGCCATTTCAGTAAAAATTTTCCAGCAATATCATCTTTCACTGTGTCTTTTACTGCAGAAAAATTAATCTAAAAAATTAAGGTATGTCAATATAAGAAATGATAAAAAATACATTTCATAGATAAATATGTTAAATCTGTTTTACTCTAAAACAAAAGCTTCACTTTAAGAAATAGTTGACACAAAATGAATTACAGTATACTGAAATAAGCAAACAAGAAGCAGGAAATGCCGTATTTGCAGCATATAAGACAAACCAGCATATGAGATACACCCATTTATACACCAGTAAATACTATTTGCCAGCATATAAGATGCACTGGCATATGAGATACACCCCATTTTCAAACAATATTTTTCAGGAAAAAAAGTGAGTCTTATATGCCAGTAAATAGGATATGTTCTTCATCTGTACCTACAAGTGTTCATCTGATAGAACCACCCACATTTCCCTTATCTATAATTCATTGATCAGTCTTTCACTGTTGCCACCAGTCTTGTAACAAGGGTTAAGAGATCAGGAGAAAGATATGGACTCATGTCTGTCTTTCCCTACACAGATTTTTCCCTTCCTTCTCTTACAACATTGCTTTTGACATCTTCTACGCTTTGCCTTACCTCCGTGAATTCTCCAAACATGGTAGTGTGTCTTATACACTGGCAAATACTATTTGCCAGCATATAAATGCAGTGTGCCTTATATGCCAGTGCATCTTATACACTGGCAAATACGGTATCTCTAGGTGATCTGCGGTAAATCAACAAGAACTTCTAACTGACAATTGTCTAACAACAGTAACAACAACAACAACAACAACAACAATAATAAATTTATTTCTATCCCACCTCTCCCCATGGATCGAGGCGGTGAACAACAATACATTAATTACATTAAAAACATTAAAAAAATACCCAGTCCTCTCCACCTAAAACCAACCCCCTAAAACACACAACAATTCACAATTAACAATAACTATAAAGCTACAAATACACACCATCATCCCCGCTACAAATGCTGGAATAGAACACTTTGTGAAAATCTAGGGCCATTTCCACACTTGACCGGTTCCTGCCAACATCCCATCATGATGTCAGCAGCACGTTTGCTGGGAAGGGAGTGCAATGGGAACGCCCCCCTCCGCACTCAGCCAGATCCCAGCGGAAAGGAGCATGAGCGACATGACTTGCCTTCTGCGGCACAGCTGGCCTCTTTCCTGTGCTGCACTGGGGAAGGAAGCATGTGATGGTGCTTCAGCCCTTTCTGCATGGCCGGCTGTTGACAGGAGTGTTGCATAATCGCAGGCACTTCATGGATTTTTTTTTCCATTAAGCAAATATCCCACAATCACAACGCGTGGGGACGTGCTGGCTGTGGGACCATAATGATGTCATGCAAAAGCATGACCCATGGACCACAACCATCATGTTCCCATTGTGGGACTGTGATGCCATGTGGAAATGGCCTTAGAGATTTTGTAATGTGAAAGCACCCAAGAGCTTATTCTAGTACTGAGTATAAGTTCTTGATGTAACGAGCTCAAAAAGAGCCTGTCTCTTTACTAATTATTGGTATATGCTTCCTATGTCACTCCTAGTCTTGCAGCTGGATCTGGATGGTGGACCTCAGGGCTCTTATAAAATAAAAAATAAAATAGATCCCCCACAAACCACAACTCTGCCTATTCTGGTTATGCCCTTTTTCTTTTTACAGCCATTGGAGAGTACCAAATGGAGTTTGTCCTACTATACTGTTAAGTGTGTCACCACAGCATAACAATGATAATCTGTCCTTTTAATTTATCTGTTATATAAAAGTCAAAGTTTGTCTGTTTCTCTGTCAGGCAGAGAAGATCTCATATGATTGGCTGTGTCAGGCAAGAAGACCTCAAATGATTGGTTGCCTGTGAAGATTCTATGGTATCTTGGAGTTTGTAGTTTAGGGAGGGGCCTTCAGAATTCTCAGCCAGAGAGCTCTTGGGCCTAGCTGCTTGCCATGGAGATGAGGCCTAGCAGCAAGGAGGAGGGCAGTGTATTCCCTCACAAGCCCAACCTCTGTATGTTAATAACTGAATACAGATTGGATTGGGGGATATGGGGAAAAGCAGTCAACTGTGTCTGTCTTGAATAGGCCAGCCAGTTGCTATGGAGATGAGGCCTAGCAGCAAGGAGGAGGGCAGTGTATTTCCCTCAGGAACCCAACCTCTGTATGTTAATAACATAACGTTGTGGACTGGGGAATATGGGGGAAAGTTACAAGTACTGGACAAGATAACTTGCAGAATTAGAAACACAGGATCTCAAATCTTTCTAACAAGTATTACCTATAAGAAAATAAAATCCCAGGCAACACCAGGTATATACGCTATTTATTATATAAAGTGTATTTTAAATAAATATATATATATATTTAATAAATATATATAATGTATATATTTATTAAAAAAACTTATTTATTCGTTTAAAATACTGTTTTACTACCCTTTTAATGTATGGTTTCAATATACGGTTGTTTTAAGTGTGCAATTTAAAACACATAGAAAATAACAGAAAAGCAAGAAAAAAGCAGACAAAATCTTAAAACAGACTAGATCATACTCGGTTAAATCTCATTGAAATGTCTGGATAAATTTTAGAAAACGTTTTTGCCTAATGCCTAAATGATAGTTGTGTCAGTGCCACAGACACTCCCCTTTGATAGAGTCCTTCATAACAAGAGTGCCACTGCTGAGAATGGTCTGTCTCTAGTATATGTCCTTTGTACTTCTGATGGAAACGTTACACGGAGGGGCTTTATTAGGAGATAATACTAAACAGACATGTGGATATGGGAGTATGTAATCCTTCTGACATTTAAGCACTAAGCTATTTTGAACTCCAAAGTAAGTATCACTACCTTGAATTTGGCCTGGAATGAACTGGTAACCAATCAAGCTCTTTAAGAATGGATGGAACATCAGTGAAATAAGCTATCACAGACAAAATTCCAGCAGCTGTATTTTGCACTAACTAATAGCTTCTGGATTCACACGTATAATTCACTGTAGTAATCCAACCAAGAGGCCACCAGGGATGTTAGTTGTACTATTATATAATAGTACATATTTTATTATATAAAATATTTTTTCTCTTTTCCAAAACAATTTAGAGTTATCAAACATATCTAATCACTGTATAGTTGTGACTGATTACAAGTTTCCACGTTATCACTCTCACAGAAAAGTATGGTGGATTCTGTGCTTTTTTTTCTCTTTTGGCTACCTTTTTATTTAAATGCTGTAATTTTACTCTGAATCCTGCCTTTTTGGATTGCCTGGTGTCCACACATTTACCTTTCACCCAGGTGAAAAACGTACAACAGCCGTTACAGAATGAAAATAGTTGTTTTCGACACTTCATGGCTAGGATTGGTTTTTGGTGGAACACCTGTATTTGGATTTAAAGTTTTGCATTAAACTAAGGTGTGTTTTTTCATATTTGGGTCCTAGATATCTCTTTTGAATGTGGTCTTTCATTACCTGCACTCTTTTATCTCCAGGTCTTCTATTTTATATATATATATAAATCTCAAACCGAAATATTCCGTCATATTTTAACTGGCTGAAAGTGCAAGAGCAGTTTCAGATATACACAGCATAATGGGTGTGAACCTGATGATTTTACTCCTAGAATGGTAGCCGGCGGGGCGGGGGCAGAATCTTTCTCTCTACAGATGAAGTGGTAAAAGATTTTCAGATTTTCAGATTTACCTGAAAATATGGTAAAAGGCTTGTGGAGTTTTCTAGAAAAGCACAAGAGCCGGATAGAAGCCCTTTCTACAAGTAGAAGGAGCACTTAACTCTAGGTTATCCAGTAGGGTGTTACTCAAAATGCTAGTCTGTGGACTGGTGCTATGCGCAGTCAGCTACTGATCTGCAGCAAGTTTCCAGGAAAGAAACATGCGTAGCCAATCGGCGTAATATGGTATTGGTGTCCAGAGCATTAGGGGGGAAAAGTGCTGCTCTCCTAAACCAGATAGCCTGAGAAGCACTGGTGTCATTAATTAGCTTAACCCCATAGACATCAGATTAATTATTTGAGATACCAGATGTAAATTTAGATAGATTACTAAATAGAGATCAGAATACTAAATACCTAAGAGTAAAAGGGGCTTACATCGAATTCATCAGTACTTTTAATTTTTTTGGCTATCCAAAACACATCTGTCTCATTAAAATGCTACAAGAATCTTTCTTTTCTCTTCTTTTCTTTTGGCAGCATACTCTGTCCAAATTATTCCTTATCATTTGGCACCCAATTATTCTCTAAGTCTCTAGGTATTAGAGTTATAGGGAAATTGGTTTATTTAACAAGTGAAATTACTTTAATTCTCTCTAGTTCATATTTTTAATGGTACTAAATCTTAATTTCAGGCATCTTTACTTACATTAGTCCATACTGAACCTGTCTGTGTCATTGCCTTCCAAGTTCGGCTAACTTGAGCACATCTTGCCAAGTCAATTAAAGTTAAATGACGAAAGATCTAGGTTTAAAATGCAAAAATATATTATCACACAAAACAATTGGCGGTAAGATTTGTCCACTAGATGTTCAACATCTTAATATTTTAGAATATTCTTTACCAGAAAGCACAACCTGCCTAGACTATTTTTGAAACATACAATTAGACAGTTATGAACACATGCTATAAAAAAAAACTAAGAAAGAGGTTGGTATGTTGTGTTTTATTATATTTTTATTTGTGATTTTATATAATGAACACTGCTTAAACAAATTTCCTGAGCTGCACATATGGACAAAGTTTCAAACACAAATGAAGTCAGAGTCCAAGGAAAACGTGGCTCCCAAATTATATGAATCTAAAGACAGGAAAATAAGAAACATAAGGAATTTATTTTATTATATCTCTTAGAGGTATTATTAGATGATTTAGTTTTAATTCATAACATTATAGGCAACACATATGATACATTTTGTCACGAAACCTTTAATTATACTGCTTAATATAGAGGTATATTAAGTATTTAGGAGAGTATATAGGAGAGTGGTTGGCCAACATATTCGGTGGTGGTGAATTCAAAGAAGCCATGTGCATGGCAAGCGGGGCTTAAATAGCCTGTCACTCCGCACACATACACCCTACGTAGTGCGTCCTGGTGCTCTCAGTGCCGGTCTCAAAGCCCACTGGTCCCTTCTTGGGAGGACATCAAACATTCTCCTCCCTTGCAGCACCAGAGGCACGTGTGCTCAGGTAAACCGTACATGATTTGGTGTTGCCTACAAACTGCCCCCTAGAAGGATACAACAGGAGGAAGGAGTCTCTGAAGAAAGATGAGCTTCTGCTTGCTACAAATTGGAGGAGTTCTGCTGAGGAAAAGGAAAGTAATTTTGTTAGCCAATTTGTGAATCATCAGGATCATCCAGGAACCCCTTCCCTCCAGTTGAAGGTGCCTCCATCTGTCCAGGCCTGTGTGGCAGTTTATCATCAGTAGTGTCCACTGCAAGAGGAGATACTTTAAGAAATGGGGACAACACTGCCAGTATTGCTGTCCAAGGTTAGGCCTGACACAAACCGCCCAGCGGGATTCCCAGATAACTCTTTTAAGCTGGAACATAGCTGGACAGAGGAGTAAATATCTTTCCTTTATTAATTTTATTAACAATTTTGATACATTGTTATTACAGGAGATATAGATTACTGGAGAACTAAGGTTATATGATTTTATATCTTTTATATTAAAAACCTTGCTTAGTGAAAAGAAAGGTAGAGCTAGTGGAGGTTTAGGAATTTCTTATATCCACTGGTTTAAAGGGTAAACTAAATAACCTAAGTCCATTACCTCAGCTTGCAATGGCAATACTTATTACCTTCACATGATCTCTTTAATAATTATCAATGTATATTTGCTCCCACATAACATCAAATCTCAAGTGAAACAGGATTGATGAAAGCTGAAGGAGTACATGGAGAATCCGGTAATGCAATACCCAGGGCTTCTGTGGTTGTTGCCAGGGATCTTAATGAGTGAAACAACCAAAATGACCGGGCATTGTAAGCTCATTTTCATGAAAGCTCCCTACCTATTGAGAAGGTCCATCTTAAGCTGGTGAGATGTTCAAAAGACAAGGGATTTAACTATACAAGGCTTTATTTAGTTCATATGCTTAATAAATTAGATCTGACCATTTTAAATGGAAGCACGGGAGGAGATAAATATGATGAATATATGTATCTATCTGGAAAAGGAGCTTCCACAACTGATTATTTTTTAGTTTCACAGAATTTATTGAGCCTGCTATTTAACTTCAGGGTGGAAAGCCGATGTGACAATGATTATTTACCTTTGGTCACGTGTTTGGAAATTAATGGGCAAAGTGATTTGTAGTCCACAGTCCTCTGATAAAAATGTCATCTGAGGTAAATACCATTTGTATAAAATGGCTGTGAGAATTAGAGGGTTTAATTGCCAAAAATCTTAACTCAGAATTTTATCTTGCACAGTGCCAGGACATACTAACAGCTGATAATATACAGTAAATAGTGTTATGGATTCATTGCAAATGTTAGTGGCTTCCTTGCAACCCATCTTGGTAAATAGTTTGACTCAAACTTGACAAGTGTTATGACATAAGCACGAAAAACAGTTTGACCAAGAATGTATCAATATGAAGAAATTACTCCTAGGAAAATAGAAGTCTTATAGAGAGTCCAATCTAATAATAATTCCAGAAAATCATTTTCTTCTGAAAGAAAAATAAAAAATGCTAATGAAAGAGGGAAAAAAGTGCAGTCAGACATTTCACACCATTTAATTGGTGTTTCTAAATCAGGGGACTCATCTACATTTGGGGAAATTGTTTCCAGGAATTCCCTTAAAGGAAATTTAAGGACAGATAGTTTTATTTCAGCTTCTTCTTGGGAAATCTTTTTTTGTAATATTTACAGCAGAGCAATTTGAGAACTCTGATATTAGCTGATAGCAGCAAATTACCTGAGCGGCCTCGAGTCATAGAAGCTGAAGTGTAAAAATTAATTTTCCAATTTAAGGTAGGCAAAGCTCCAGGGACTGACCACATTCCTCCTGAACTTATAAAAAGAATATGAAATGGTAGTCCCTGGTTCTTGCATGATTATTCACATGGATAGATCAAATGGCTATATTCCCCAAAGACTGAGGTTTGGTGATAATCATCCCAATTTATAAGAAGGATAAACACCCAGAGCCAGCTACTGGTAATAGTTAATATTTAATCAGGTTGTTAAATATAATCAATAATCTTTATGCTAGGCATTTCCAGATTAAATTACTGAACTAGATAGAACAAGAAAACATTCTGGAAGAAGAGCAAGCAGGCTTTAGCAGATCAATCAACTATAGATCATGGGCTTATCTTACAATATCTAGCTGAAAAATACAATGCCCCATAGGGTGGTGCAGCATTTATTAATTTTAAGTCTGCCCTTGATTTAATACCTAGAGACATGTTTCAGAAGAAAGTACAGGACATATTAATTGATAAAAATTATTAATCCTTACTTGTGGCCTGCATGAAAACATGTCCCTCAGAATAAAATGTACAATTCAGGCCAACTAACTAATGAGGTTTCCACAAACAGCAGTGTTAAGCAGGGGTGTGTGCTAGTCCCATTATTATTTAATTTTTACATCTATTCATTGATTACAGCTCTAACGGATAAAATTGTTTACCCTCCTCAGTTGGCTTTGCATTCAATCTCAGTCCTTTCGTATGTGGACAATGCTGTTTTGTGATCTTTTACGGTGACTGGGCTATGAAGATTATTGAGGGAACTGGTCAGTTATGGTAGAAAGCAAGCTCTATCTATACATTATTGATAGCGCTTAAAATTAAAAATAAGGAATTGCTCTAATTGAAGAATATTAGTATATTTAGTAATGCAGTGAATACGGCCTTTAAGCAAGATATGAAGTTAAATTGTCACCAAGAAGATGTGCTTTTTAGCAGATGGAGAACACAGACAAAGCATCTTGACATGCCAGAAGTCAGCTAGGGATTAGAGAGATAAAGGAAGGCAAGAGACCTGTGGAACTTTTCAGGAAGACCTCAGGTAGAAATTTAACCTTTAAGACAGGAAGGGGAGAAAAAAACACGTAGCACTTGTGAAGCAGCTGAGTCAGGCTGACTGTGTGAAAAATTTAGCCAATTAGAGTGTATTTTGACAAGATAGACAGGTATAAGTTTTAGGAAGGGATGTGTATTCAGTATCAACTCACAATGATCCTGAGTTGATCAGATTGCACAATCTAGATATTTTACGGTAATCTTTGACTGCCCTAATTAAACTGTCTCTTTATTTAACTCTCTGAGTTTCATTGGCTCCACAGATCAGGTTTTAGGCAATTTTGTGGCAACACTATAACAAATCAAAAGCTATGTTTTTTTCTAAGAAAAAGATCACACATAATTGGCAAATAAATGGTGTTTCTATTCAGCAGATTACCAGTTACAAGTATTTAGGGATAGTGTTCTACTCTTCAGCTCATGGAAACAACAGGCAAACTCACAAAGGAATACACTAGCACAGTGTAGATCCTTTTTTACTAAAAGAAGTCAATATATCACTACTGCAATACAGGCTTTTGTAGCTAAAATCACTTTCATTTGATTATATTATATTTTACTATATGGCACCCAAATGTGTGCTTATCAAAATTATAATACATTTGAAGTCATCCATACAAATTTCCAAGAAATATTTTTGAAGTTCCATGCTATGTCTCTAATGCAGCTTTATAACTCAAGGTGGGCCTAATCGTTATTGAGGCTATAGCGTGGATTCTCATGTTCAATTACCTGCTGAAACTTACATTTATACCTTGTGGGTTAGTCCCTGTGACATCAGCAGACAAATATCTTGGGGTTGTAATATTATTTGACAAAACTTGCCCCTTCAAAGCTAAAAAGATAGTGAGAGAGCCAGCTAGATGGTTTTTAATTCTGTAGAGCTATTTAAAAGATAAAGCATTCACATTTGGCACTTTTTACTTTCCAAACATGGATCAACCAAAATGTATGAAATTATTTCTGCAAACCCTAAAAGAAGTTGGGAAAAATTATAATGGGGGAGATACAAATGAGGTTCTGAAGTACAGTCTGGACAAATTCTACTTCCCAAATAAAAAGAAGCCAAGGAACGTCCCATTATCAGAAATAGCAACTGTCCCCAACTTGACAGATCCATAGAGTACTATGTACCTCCATGACAGGGGTACTAATACTCACTGCTCCTATTCTAGAATTTAATATCTTTTCATATCCAAATTGCTGCTTAAAGACATAATAGATTTATCAATAGAACCCATTTTGTACTGTGATCATTCTCCTATCATCCTAACTTGGCAATTTGGGCCAGAAACACAAAAAACACAAATATGGAGATTTTATCATAAACTTCTGATTGATTAGAAATTCAAAAAACACTATAAAATCTTTTTACTTGGAAAACAAAACCTCTACCATTTTGGAAGCTCTGCTGCAGGACACTTTCAAATCTGTCCTTCACTTTCATTTCAAAAGGAGGGAAAACAATCAGGGACTAATGCAAGAGATAATGCAACTCTCTCGAACACATAAGAATATAGATGATTTGAAGATATATACCCAGCTTCTTCAGAAAAGAGCAGACCTGGCAGAATTAGATAACAAAAAAGTCCAGGCTTCACACTATCACACTAAGACATATTATTATGCATTTTGGAACAAAAATTCCCACCTGCTTACTTAAGCAGTAAAAGAAAAGGAGAAAAAAGAATTATTTCCTCAGTCACTGCTACCTTAGACACTTCTCCCAAAGAAATTGTCAAGGAATTCCACAAATACTTTAAATTATACTTATCTGAAGCATCACTTGAATTAGATATGAATGAATTTGAGAAATCCATAGAGATAAAGAAATTTACTGATTTGCATATTTTCCTTCTAAATTAGCCCACAGAACTAAACAAAATCAAACAAGCAATTGATACATTAAAACCAGGAAAATCCCCTAGCCCTGGTGGGTTTTCATGGGAATTTTAAAAACTACTTTATAATGAATTAGCTCCTAATCTGCTTTATCTATTTAATGCATTCATCAATGATGGTTCTCCTCCAATTAGTTGGTGTACATCTTGGACAATTCCAAAAACATCATAAGAGAAACTGAAATATAAATCATTTCAACCAATAGTTCTTATGAACTAAGATACAAAAATCTTTACATGAGTTTTAGCTAATAGAATAAATGAATTTATTTAGAATACACGTTCAGGTCAGCTTTATGCCAGGTCATTGTTTGTGGGTTCTATCTGTAGAGTACTAAACATGATATACCACCTCACTATTATCAAAACCCCAACAGCACTTCCGTCTTTTTAGAGGCATTGAAGACATTTGACAGGATGGAGTGGCAATATCTCCTTAGGGTGCTTTAGGAAAGTAATTTTGGATATAAAATTATCACAGTGTTAAGACATCTATATAATCATTCATATGCAATAGCCTTAGTCTATGAAATGAATTCTGCCCCTTATAGGGACACTTAGATTCAAAATCTATTTTTATACAACTCACAAACTGCATGGAAACAATGGGCTTTAACACCTTTTCTTTTCAACCCCAATTTCACATAGCAGATAAATTTGCACAATTTAAGAAATTGAAAGATTGAGAAATTTATTGTATCCAAGATCTCGTCACAAGAGGGAGACCCAAAACAGCACAAAATCTATCATCTCAGCCAGAACAGATCAAAAACAATTGGTTTCACATTCATCAGATAATCTCCTTTACCTCTTACTTGGCATCAGTGGGAGAAATCCTGCACCCTCTAACACTTTATGAGTCAGTATGCACAGGTAACTGACCCCAAGAAGCAGGCAATGCCATGTCCATATACAAACCTTCTTGAAAATGCACACTGGAAAGGCCAATCTATTAAGATGATATGAAAATGTGACTTACAGATAGAGGTCTTTGACTCTGCCTGGTCCTGCATTTGGTTTCCTCTCTTAACACATTCAGTTAACATGAAAGAAGGGATTCCCAAACATACATAAATGGTATTTAACACTCATTCAATTGTCCATAATGGTGAAAAGTACACCACAGAGATGTTGGAGGGGATGCAAAGCCTCAAATTCATACCCCTATATATGGTTAGACTGTCCTAAGATTAAATGCTTTTGGAATAGAGTTCTGAATGAAATCTCACTTATTATACAACAAGCCATCCAATTCTGCCCTGTCCTTTTATTACTCTCTATTTACAGTGAAGAAATAGTTGCCTGAAAGAAATTCCTCATTGCAGCTCACTGAGCAGAAATAGCTAAGTGCTGGAAAATAAGGATCTTTCATTAGATAACTGATGGAAGAGAGTGTAGGACACTTGGTCGTTGGAAAAAGTTTTACACAACACAAAAGCTTGCAGTGAAGACAAGAAAGACAGTGCATTTTATGAAGATTGGGCTGTCTTTATTGATTACATCAACAAGACCTCACAAAGGCTATTTCCGCACAGGGTAATAAAAACGGTGCAGTGCGTCCTCCATGGAGGACGTCTGCACCTTGGAGCGGACTGGGCCTGGACTACTTACTGTAGATCCGCACCTCAGTCCGCTCTGGAATGACCCCAAGTGGTCCTCCAGCGTGCTTTTGAAAGACCTGATTCTTCCGGTCTTTCAAAAGCCCAGAGCGCACCACTGCGTTCCTGCTCTCTGGTGCAGATTCGCAGGCCTGCACCAATGCAAGCCTGAGATCTGCGGAGGGCGGGCTTTAGGCTGGTGAGCTTCAGCAGTTGGTCGGGACCCACGACCAACTGGAAGCTGCCATTTTGGATGCCGGAGCAGTGTGGATCTACGACCACGCACTGCTCCAGAGCAGCCTGGACCGGACCAGGAAGCCAGAAGATCCAGTAAGTAGCGGCATGGGGCGATTCCCTCGCCCTGTGCGGAAATGGCCAAAGACTGAAGCCTCCACCTTACCGAACTGATTTATGGAAAGAGGTATTACATCTAGACTTTTCTCTCCCTCGCAATGAACGTCCAGGGAATTCAAATTATCTCCATCCCAGCATGAATTAAACAACTCTCTGATTTCCTTCTTAGTGACAAAAACTGAAATAAGTAACTAGCTATTTTGTATCTGCATCTGAAGCCTTTGTTCATTTGTTTGTCATTAAAATAATTAATAATAATAAAAAGAAACTAATAGTCCATCTTTCAGTACTAGGGAGGCTTTAAAAAGAGTAGAAGGCTCAATTAAAAACATCCAAAACAAAAGAAAACAGCACAATAAAAAACTCAGGTTAATAAAAATGCACAACATTTAAAACTCCTGTTAAAAATACAAAATTAATTATACTTAAAATCAGCGAAAAAAAACATATTATTTCTGATAGTGAAATGACAGTGAAGTGGCTAATAGACTAGCCACTCAGGGAAGATCATTCCATTGGTAGAAACCATATCCTCCTCAGAATGGCTCCCTGCCACCTTTTTCACATTTACTGATGAGCCACAAATTTTGAATTCTAGTGCATGGAAATCCAGTACACGCTACAGGAGAAAGAGATCTAACAGACAATCTTGCTTCCAATCTGTGGAAAATGTCAAAGCAGTAGCAAGAAAACTGGGACTTGTAACCATTCTTCACATGGTTTGCAACACAGCAGCTTCCTCTCTTGGCAAGAAGGGAAAAAAGAATACTTTAAAAGCACAGATTGTGATGATCCATGTTCTTTAAAAATATTTTTGTTCAGAAAATAAAGAGTCCCCTACCTGCCCAAACAGGGAAAGCCGAGTGTTATGAATGTGCAAATCTAGCTGTTGAGATAAACAGGAAGCGAGTGGATAGACACATAAAGAATGGGGTGTTTCCACACATGTAATCATGAGCGTCTGCAGACATGAGACTGAGGCATGGATGTGTCGGGGTCTCCGGCCCTGCCGGCCCCGCGGAGGATGCCGCGGAGATGGCGCCCGAGGCCGAGACCACGCCGGCCTCCTCGCGAGTCGCGGCGGAGGCCTCTCATGCCGGAGACGGCCAGCCGGCTGGCGGCGAGGGCCCCGCCACCGCGGAGGGGGCCGTGGAGCAGCCCACCACCGGGGACGGTTGCCCGGCCGTTCCCGCAGGTCTCCCTACTGGGGAAAAGGCCGCAGACCTTACCGTTGCGGCGGACGGCCGCCCGGCCGCCGGTTCGAGTCCCGCCGCCGGGGAGGGGGGCGCGGAGCCGCCCGCCACAGACGACGAGCTCCCGGGTGCCGCAGCGGACCACGCCGCCGCGGAGGGACCGTCCGTCGCCATAACCCAGCGCCCGGACACCGCCGAGGGTCTGACCGCCGAGGAGGAGGGCATCGGGGCCCCGCCCACATGGCGGCAGCGGCAGCAGGCCAAGGAGGCCGCCCGACGCTCCCGGCGGCTGCTGGAGCGCCGGGCGGAGCGCTCACAGCTGGCCGATCAGGTGCAGCTGTGAGGCCGGCTGAGGGCCTGCAGCTGCGGGAGAGCTGCAGGATTGGTCAAGGGCCCTATTTAGGGCCAGAGGAGGGACAGGGCCGGCACGTGGCAACAACCGTCGGATATCCTGCGCCGTCGGTCCGTTCCGTGTCCCGCGCCTGTTGAAGCTTCGTCCAGAGGTGTTGCTGGTCGACTGTCCCTCCGTTGTCTGGGTGAGGAAACCCTTTCCTTTTGTTTCTCCGTTCACCTGCTGCAAGGCTTGCTTTTGTTCCACGGGACCTGCCGGTCGCTGCCCCCTTCGTTGCCTGGGTGAGGAAGCCCTTTCCTTCTGTTCCTTCGTTGCCTGCCGCAAGGACTGCCTTGGTCCGAGGCCGGTCCCGGCCTGAGGCCTCCCTAGCCTACCCGGCCCCGCCCTGCCACCGACAGGATGTTTAAATCCTCTGAACAATAAATATATGGTTTGACAATCATAGTCACGTTGTAGTGAGCTTAGATATTTGTTGTAGATGGATGAGCCAGTGTCGTGTAGCATCTTGAGTGTTGGACTAGGGCACTGAAAGGCCAGGGTTCAAATCCCTGCTCGGCCATTGAAACCCACCCATGGAAACTTGGATAAGTTACACTCTCTCAGCCTCAGAGGAAAGCAAGGGGCAAACCATCTCTGAACAAATTCTGCCAAGAAAATCCTCTGATAGGTTTGCCATAGGGAGGTCATAAGTCACAAATGACTTGAAGGCACGCCACCACAACAAGTGGAGGGAAACCAAAACCGCTTCTTTAGAGCATTAACTGTTCCTTTGTCCACTTTGAAATCATGGAAATGAAGCAGCAACAGCAAGAAAGAAAAGGAAAGAAAAGAACCAGGGCAGAGATTTTCACATTTCTTTTGACAAAAGACAGGAATAGGTTACAAATACACCTATTTTTTTATTTTTCAAATTACCAACCTGGGCTAGCACTCGTCCTGGCAACTTTGTCAAATGATCTTTCCCTGCTCTTATATGTAATATTGGCACATGATCTTCAGATTGATGTCTGGGTGATGGACGTTTCTCAGATTCATGTCTTCGAGGCTCTACGGTATGATGTTTTTCAGGCTCTTCAGTTAAAGCAAAATCTTCAGCTTCTCTTCTTATGTGCTGTGAAATGTGCACAAAAATTCTAGTAGAGTAAAAATTTCTTAATTCAGACTAGCTTCTGGTTTTCACTTGCAAATGTAATTAATTAAGCACAAAAGTACATGTTAAGTTCAATTTCTGAAATGCAAATTATAAGAGTTGGAGAACTCCTGCCTCCCCAAAAGATACTGGCCTGAATCATGCTGGTTATTTCCAACTACAGTAAAACTCACTGAATCAATAGTTGGTGAGCAACATATAGGTAAGTTCCATTTCTTCAGTGGGTTTTTTCTCATCTGGACTAACAGTAGGAATCAAGCTACTCATAAAGGCGGCAGGGAAGAAAAGAGTTAAATTTGCCTCTTTGTCCACTCTGATCAACTCCCATAGCCCAAGCAATTTCTAAACAATTCCACATTTGAAGAAAAGATGTAGTTAACATTATAGGTAGTTTTGGTCTGTAGAATAAATTGTTAGCTACCTTGAGCAGAAAAACAAGGTATAAATTCTTTCCATAAATGGATCAAGGCTGTCTAGGCCCCACTCAAGAGTGGGGCAAGGGAGGAGGCACAAATAATACAAAAAGAAAATCATTGCATCATTAGAATAAAATTTAAACTCATGGATAAAATGGGCAGGAACAATGTTGCCATGCAGCACCAAGAACAGAAACTATGAGGACATGAACTAGGGCAATGGTACTAATAGTAGCTTCAGTGAGCAAGGTAACACGTAGCCCAGGAAAGGCAGAGTGGGCTGTTTCTGAAGGATGAAATTCAATTAATGCTGTTTCTGATCCTGGCATTCCATTAATCTATCATAATGGATTACTGAAAAGTTATGAGGCATGCTTTGGAGCTTGTATGGAACTAAATCATTTTGAAGATAACTAAAATTTTAATAATATACTATGTACCATATAGTGTTCATGCTTACTCAGATCAGCAAAGTATCTAAAATGAAGTAATTTGTCAGGGTTTGCAGGATTTGGCTCCTCGGAGCATGAGCAGAGCGCTATCTGCGAAGCAAGGCTTCACTGCAGCAGAGAGTCCCAGTGAAGCAGAAAAAATTCCGGAGGCTCATTAGGTAAGACTTAGAGTACTGATTTATCGCCACACCCTAAGATAAGACTTAGCAAAAACAGGCTAGCTTGCCAGCAATTAGACAAAGAGGAAAAACAGAAGATAACGGAGAAAAATCAGGCAGCATCTCCCCTTACAAACAGTATACTGCCAATGGCATGGCAGGTCCAGCTAAGGAGTCTAACTGGCAGCTGGTCAAGGGAAACACCAGCCTTTTTATGCTACCTTGTCACCCTGGAACAAGTGGGGTGACCCAATCAGTGCTCTGGCGTGTGGCCTTCTCTAATACACAAGACATAGCCATAACAATCCTGCTGGCCTTGCACCTGGCTGTCTGGTCATACCGCCTCTGCCCTCTGCCATCCACTCAGAGGAAATCTTTGCCTGCCCGGCAACAACTTTGACATAATTATGCATATATAAGCATGGAATTAAAAGTGAATATACACCAACGTTTCTTCTACAAGAACACATAATTCTTTAAAAAAAACCTGTCATTAACTTACCTCCATATACATTTTAGCCTTTCTTCTTAAATTAGTCTGTTTTCGCCAAGCCTTTAGGATAATCTTCTTTAAAGTACATTGGAAGACTTTTCCTAATGTGTTTGATGCCCCTGGGGAAAATAATTTTAAAACCAGAGAGTTATTAAGAAAAAAGTCATTTTCATTCATTGCAATTTGGCTCAAAGAACTTGCTGTGGTACATATATTTGCCTGTGGTTGAATTAACATGACTCACAGGCTGGTTCAGAAGATGGTCTGGTCCAGAAGATGTTTTCCCAATTACTGTGAACAAGTCACAGTGAATCTTCAGCTCACATACTTTCCTTCCTCTCTCTTCTGCCTTTGCAGGGGTGGTAGGTAGTAAGTGGTGGTCATCAACTTCCACTTTTATCTCAACCTGATTTTCTTATTACATTCAAATTTAGGGAACTAGGGTTTATTCCATCTCTAGTCAACTAACAAATCAAAATATTAAACCATACTTGATCCCATTTTAAGTAAATATAGTAACTAAGGTTTTCTGCTTTTCTGTTGCTTGTCACTACTGTGAGACATATATACTTCTGATGAGATTAAATTTAACTAAAGGAATGAATCAAGCTTTGGTTTTGCTTCAGCACATTCCTCTTTTGATGTTATTTACAAGCAAGAAATTGTGGTTTTAAAAAGAACTCAAGGCAACTACTAAACAAACCATTAAAAAGAACCCAGGCTTTGAACTTGGTTTGTTTAGCAAGTGATTAGAGCTTATTTCAAAACACATTCATTGTTAGCAGATAATGACAAACCAGAGTCTGCTGAAGCAAATGTAATGCCTGTTGTTTATTCCTTTTGCCCATGCAGGAGAAGGCATTGTGGAGGAAATGCTCAAGCTCCACAACTCCTGGAATCACACTGCTGCTTGTTCATATAACTCACAATTAACCATTATGTAGGAACGCAACCAAAGTTATCAATTTCTAAACAATTCATCAATTTCCAGTTTCTAAATTGGAATATTAAAAGATGAAGCACTTCAGTGAGAATCAAAAGCTTTTGCTCATATAAAAAGTAGAATTATTTGATGGAAAAACTTACGTTCGTGCTGTTGTTTCCGATTCTGCACCCAAATATTCCATTTTTTTAGTACTGATTTTAAGAGTCTAAATTCATAGAAGTGTCTTGCAAAAGACAACTTTCTCTGCAAGATTTCTTTCCCAATTTTCCTCATACCACAATACTTTACCCATGCACTGCAATGTTAAACAAGAATGCATTAATGGATGTTCTGTCCTGAATAAAAGAAAATCCAAATAACTGCACTTGAAATTTCACAGATAGCACATAGAAATATATTCATGACAATAATATAATAAAGGCTTAGACTTAAACAAGTTAGTTTTGAACAAAACCTAAAAGGAATAACTCACTTATCTCAATGCTTATTTGTTACTTTTAACAAGAAGCATTATGTCTCTTTCTGGCACTTTAACTCTTGATTGGCAAATGTTAACTGGCATGAAATTAAGTTATATACACTTGTGGGTGAAAGGAGAAGGGATGCTGGCTGGGAAGATGTGAAAAGCAGGTCAGAGGTGACCTCAGCATAGCAAAGTCATAAATTCTCTGTGGATTACCTGGGAAAGCCTGACTCAATGGTTCAAAGCTAATCCTCCCAACTGCTCAACCTCAGAAAACAATAGTCAAGCCCAGGCACAGCAGGAAAGCTCTCCTGCTGTGCACATTTCCTACCAAAACCTTCTGCAGTCACATTACCAACCAAGACATTGGGAAGTGCCAGGACTCCCATCAACATTTTGTCAACAATCAGCCTACTCTAAACCCCTTTTGTTTATTTTGCCAGAAAGAAAATCATATCCTTTCAGGGAGGGAAACAAGGTATAATACGCCCAGCTTTAAGCAGCTAGTTTGCAATACTTCGCTTGCAGGTAGCCATGCTGTTGCTCTGATTCCCAGTTGTGTACTGCCCTTAGATGCAAGTCTAAGCCACACTGCTTCTTTGCCGCTCTTCTGGAATGGTAAATATTGCTCATTCCCTGAAACTTCACTATCAATCTTTCTTCCCTTTTCCTTCAGTTAGCCTTGTGTAAGTGTGTGATTGTTTGAATCTTGTGTGTGTGTGACTGACTTTCCCTCAATAAAACACATTTTAGTTTACTTTTGAATCTCTGGCTGGTTCTTCCCTGCAGAAGACTCTGTAAACATTGGTGTCAAAGATCTCATTAGGTTACCCTCCTCTTGCAGGCCTCCTAATTTGAGCTAATAATTCCCCACCTTTGAATGATGTTACTGGCATTGTGGGTGAACCCCTAAGTCATCCAAGTTTGGGGGTAACATTCCAGTTCTCCAGACTTCAAATGTTATCTGAAATGCTTTAGCAGTGTAAATTTTAAATATGAATGTCAAACTATCATAGTCAGAAATGGATTTTAAATTTATCATACTGCATTTAAACTAAACTGTACCTTTCTTTCATTAAATAGCATAGCTGCATCCTGTTGAGCAGTTACAAATGTGCAAGTTAGACCTTGCAATCATAATTGCTTGATATTCATGTTTACATCATGACACTATCGGCACAACTGCAAACATTTCCCAAACCTACCTTGACAGCCTGCAGCCACACTGGAAGATGGAGGTCTATTCTGCTGGCAACTGAGGCATAGCAGGATAATGCTTCCAGCTCCCTTCCATGAGCAATCTCTGGTGCGGCAATCAGAAGGAGGGCTCTAGTTACAACTCCTTGTCAAACTGGAGATCACTGGCAGGAGCGGGCTGGAAAGATCTTTCTGTGGTCCCCAACTGCCAGCAGAAGAGACCTCCATTGTTTAGTGCAACTGTAGCCTGTTAAGGTAGGTTTTTGTGGGTTGGGTCAGGGGACAATAAATAGTTACACATTTGTAACTACGTCTGTGATATAGGATCTTGGTTCATAAATATTACCACAAAGCAACACTGGTTTTCCTATAACAGAGCAAAATTTAATTGAGTATGAAAAGTAGCAATTTCAAATGCTTGGTGTCCCATACTGATGAAGAATTATGTGTGGTATTAGTTTAAAGTTATATAATCCTCAGTTTACAATGGAAGAAATGAACTCCCCATAGCATAAATGGTACATGCAAAAAAAGATTATACATTAACTGAATCTTTCATCTCATTACTTCTTCAGGTAATACAAAATTACTAAAAAGAGTAATTTCTCTACTGTTAACAAACTCTTGTTGGATGCAAATTTAGATATATTTACTGTTGGCCTATCACCCAGATAACCAGGTGTTACCCAGATTCTAGCCATGCCAATCAGTGTTGTGACCATTTGGATCAGAGTCTGGCCCAGATTCCATTTTTTCCTTCTTCTTTTTTTTAAGTAACTCTCTACCCCTTATAGAAATTGAGTATGGGACAAAATGTAGAGGCACTCTTCTGTCATTTTTTCCTTCAAGGCATGAGGGAAGTGAGAGAGAACAGTGCAAGCAGTAGAATACATCGCAAGGGCGTGAGGCAAGGAAGAAAGCAGGAGAGAAAGGAGAGCGAGTACTGCAAGCAATAGAACAGGAAAAGCAGGAAAAGGCACACCATGAGGGCCTGAGATAAGACAAGTAGGAGAGTCACAGTGAGAGTGATGTGATTAGTGGAGCCCAAAATGCCAGGAGGTGTGCATTGTGAATGTGTGATGTGAAGAAAGCCTGAGAGCAGGAGAGACAGAAATGCTGTGTGAGTGGTGAATAGGAAGCAAGCAAGGGATGCACTGCAAGAGTACAAGGTAAGCAGTTGGAGAGACAGGAAAATGAGCATTGTGCGCATCAGAGTGCAGAGCACGGAGTACAAGGTAAGCAGTTGGAGAGACAGGAAAGTGAGCACTGTGCGCATCAGAGTGCAAAAAGCAAGAGATGAGGGGAAGGAAGGAATAGGAGAAGTGGAGGAGCAAGCACTGTGCATGGTGGAGAGCAAGAAGCAAGGGACACGCAACAAAGGCACAAGGTGAGGTGACAGAGCAGGTACAGACAGGGGGGATGAGCAGTGTGAATAGTTAGTAAAAGAAGTAAGGAGAGACAATAGAGGAAGCAGTGTGAGCGCCTCACTGTAAGAAGCAAGGAAGGTGTGCACATGGAGCAGCAGAGCACAAGAAGTACCATGACGGTATGATGTGAGATGTGAAATCTGAACCACTGGACTAATTGAATCATTGATACAAAAATGCCTATCACTTTGGCCAATTCCATTGCATTCACTGTCCTTAAAGCTCAAACTCTGATCACTTCTTATTTTAACTTCTCCCCACTGAGGTAGCTATTGTTGCCCTTAAGTGAGTTAATGTGGCTGTCAGTTTCAAATGTCTTTTCTTGTAATTTAGAAGAAACCGATAGGTCTCTAATGTTTGGATAGTCAGAAATATATAATTCTGCAATTTGTCTGTTATCTCAGCCTTTACCAGAATGTCATCTAGGTAAGGATGCAATTGCAGACCTGTCACCCTGAGGTATGCTACCAATGGAATCATCACCTTCGTGAACACCCTGGGAGCTGATGCCAGCCCAAAAGGCAATGCCCTGAACTGGAAGTGTTGATTCTTGCTAGTGAAATCTCAAATATTTCCTGTCTTCCTGCACCATTGGAACATTAAGATATGCTTCCTTGAGTCTATGGAAACCATAAAATCCCCTGCAGACAATTTGTCCCTTATTGTCTGAAGGGTTTCCATTTTGAATTTCTGGTACCTCATAAATCCATTAAAGTATCTTAGATTCAGAACTAGTCTGTCTGTGTTTCCCATTGTTCTTGGGAACTATAAAAAAAAGGAATAGACTCCAGAAAATCTCTCCTCCTGAGGCACTTCCTCTATAGCTCCAATGAACATTAAATTGTAAACTTCCTGCCAAACAATCTCTTGTTTGGCCCTGTCTTTGGACACTGGCAAATGCAGAAACCTGCTCCTCAGCTTTTTGTGGAAATAAATCTTGTAACCCTGAGATATCACACTGAGTACCCACTGGTCTGTTGAAATTTGAATCCATCCATTCCCAAGGAGCAGGAGTCTTCCCCCTACTGACACTTTCTGCTTGACAATACTGAAATCTACCCTACTTAGGGACAAATGATCATCTTCTTCTTCCCTATCCCTATTGGGTGTACTGATTTTGCTTATTGAATTGGGGTCTTTGTCTTCCCCGTTGAAATCTGTTGTTATGATATTCCAATTGTCTTCCTCCATTCTCTCCTGCACAAAAGGAATAGCTTGTGCTTCTAAAAGTTCTCCTGTCAATCCTCTTCTTCTGCAAAGTAGGCATAACCTTTTTCTTCTCCTTGGTCTCTACTAACACCTTCCCTAAAGCTTGACTATCAAACAACAGCTCCCCTTTAAATGGGACAAATGTCAAATTGTTACAGGATTTTTGGTCTGTCCCCAGTGTCTCAGCCATAGCAATTTCCTTTTTGCATTCATCTTCCTAACTCTGAATGTGGTGGTATTGTGGGATGCATCCGCCATATACTTCAGGACTTTTTGGATACTGTCCACTGCGCTCTGCAAACTTTCATACTCAAGTCTTGTTCATCCAAAGTATCTTGCACCCAAAGCACTGCAGCCCTAGCAAACATCAATGTTGCCACCGATGCTCTTATCATTGATGCTACTGCTTCATGTGCTTTCTTCATAGCCTTCTCAGCTCTCCTCTCATCTACCTCTTTAAGCTGTGTGTCTCCTTCCATGGGAACAATCACCCGCAACATGAGATCCATAATCAGGACATCTACCAAGGATACCTTTAAAGACTCAACTTCCTTCTTATGGAATGAACACAACTTTTGGCTATAACCTATTAACTGCTTACTCTTCCATTGAGTTGACTGCTCAACTTCAGTGAGGTCCCTGAACAACTCTGGCATTGGAATTTCAATACCTTGGATCTCCTTCTTCCTAATTACTGATGCTACCTTACTCTCCTTAGCCTTATTGCCTTCCTCTGCAGACATAGGATTGGTGCTGTCCGATCCTAATGTCTGCACAACTCTCTTCAACAGACTACGAAAAACTTCTCCTTCAAATAGCCTATCTGATACTGTCTCATTATCATCTTCTGCCTTAGGAATGCCAATCACTATACTCATCCACCTTCATAACATCATCCTGTGAATCTTCATCTTCACTCCTTTCCCAATCCTTATGCAAACCTCTCATTGTCGCTTCATTTTTGCTACTTCTTTCCTTGGCATTATGAAGTTCTCAACACCTTTCTGCTTAACTATAACTCCTGTACTTTGGGACTTCTTTTTTGTAACTAATTCATTGACTGACTTCCTATTTCTTGCAACTAATTCATCAGCTATCATTTCATCTGATTCCAATTCATCCTGTCTAAACTGTTGCTATGTGATTTCATTAGAATTTATACTACTACCATCCAAGTTTATCTGGCCCGGTCCTGCTAAATTGATTCCTGCTGAATTAATAAGTTAGTATTTCTAAATGAATTAATCATATTTTAAAAAATGAATACAATCAATTGTATTGGATTGAGTGGATTGAACTGCGAATTCATTATAGCCTCCAACTGAGAATGACCTGCCTCTTTCACCAAAGTATTTATATCAGCTTCTCTTTCCTCTACTGACTGTCGTACTGCCTTTGTTGTTATAACCCCACTCCTCTGCTTGGCCTCTTGAATTGGTTCTTTCACCAGAGCCTGCTTCCTAATAGGTACATCGATGAACATCTTCTGTAAATGTGCCTTAAATTCTGGCATAATTGTTACTGGATTTAGCATATGCACCAGTGACTCCTCCAGCAATACAGCATCCTCTGGGCACCTAGCTGCCATTGCCTGATCATTCTGCTTACATGCTATAGGGCCAGGCCCATTGCCTAGCAGCAGAATAGCTCTGCCCCCCGCACTCATCATTGGTGCCTCAGAATGGCATCCCAAAGACATTGCTGTAACTCTGGAACTCAGATTCTCAAGATGGTGTCCAAAAGTTTCCTCTGGGTTTTTCGCCACTGCTACAGCTTCCCTCCCCAGCTTTTTAGGGCAAGTACCTTCTAATTCCTCTGCTTTCTTTTTCTTTTTCTCCAATTTAGCCTTCTCCATCTCCTTTATCTTTCATTCACCTCTTTCTGTCTGCTGTTTCTGCCCTTCTACCAGCTTTACCTCATCTGGCTCACTTTCACTGGATCTCGAGAATATTTCCCATAATTCTGACTTTCATAATCCAAGACACATGGGGTAGTGGTCTTCTGGATGGAATCACGTTCTACCCTGCCTCTCCTTCTGATACGCTTTCCTATGATCTGAGTTGGCATTTCCTCATCTCATTTTGAGGCAGTTTGCCTTTTCTTCTTCTCCTCCATACTCCTGTCTTGTTCAGCACACATCTTTCCCTATTCTAACCTACTAATTAATAACTAAGTTATAACTAATCTGTTTATGAAGACCACATAGGGAAAAACATGAGGCTGGTTAGTGACAGAATTAAAAAACTGGCCAGACAGGGAGGGAGTCTAATGGAAAAAACAGAAGAGAATGTTGACAGCTCCTGAGCCACCTGCTGCAAGGCGATCAAGCCCATTAGTACATGGATTGATCCTCTTGCCATCCTGACACTCTAACAATTAATACGCCTCATTGTAATGTGCATTCTAATTGTTTAAACTAGGCATATTACTTATTCTAATTTGCATAATTAGAATAACTTGCATACTATACAAAATAGATGCCCAGATTTGAGCAAGTAGAATATGGCAACCTTACGTATGTTCACCTGGACAGTTAAAAGTAACTTCCCTACCTGTCCTTCTCTCCCCTCATGTTACTGACAGGGTTAGGAAACCCTGCTGAACAGCATCAATGGTGTGCGGGGAGGTTTGAGGGGCAAGGGAAAGGATCCCAGAAAATCAGGCAAAGACACTTTATGTAAACAGAGATACCACTTGACCTTGGGTGGTCCTCACTTTTCCCCAGCATCACATTGTGACTCTGTGTACCATTTGAGGGGACTGCTGAAAAGAAAGGAGACCTGCTTCCTTTAACTCAGCTGCATCTATCTAAATCTAGATCCAGTTCTATGTATTTATGCTATTTCCATGTTGTCCTTCTTTCAAGGAGTTCACAATGCTGTTTTTGCCTTAGAATAACTCTGTGAAGTAATTTTAAAAAAACACTTTCTCAAGGCAACCAACTCAGCATCAGGTTCAAGTCAGCATTTTTCATAACCAAACCACAAAGAATATGAAAACTGGGTATCAATGGATAAAAGTAGGTATGCTGTCACACACATCTCATGGTAGGATTAGTAATTAAAGCACAATGCAATTCCACTATTGTCAAATTGCAAAATGAATCAAATTGATTTAACTTTGCTTACTACTGTCACAGTTTAATCATCAAAATGTAGAGTCCCAGTGATGACCATTCAAATCAGTAAGAAGACTAGGTGTGAGCCACAGTCCAAGTACAAAGACTTGTACAAAGTAGAAGGGTCATACTCTTAAGCTAATCGTCTTCTCCTTCTACCAGTGGTTACTATGAACACTCACAACATCACAGAATGGATCCCTAATTCTTCTACTACAATGCAGCAAAGAGTAAAATCAATTTCTCACATTTCAGTTAGGTTTGTATATAACAAGGGTAACCATATACTTACTCAAAGCACATCCTTTTTAGGTTAGTGCTATAAAAGTCCCATGCTTTATCACATAACTCCGTAGTCATCTAAAATGTAATTTCACAAAATAAATAACATCAATTGGGAAGGACAGGCATAGGTAACTGCAAATATTCTATCACAATATTTTTCATATTGGTTACTGTACAATGTAATTGCATTTTTGTTGAGGATTTCAGTAACAAACTTTCTTCTGTGAATTAAAATTGACTTCTCTTCCATTGTCAGTTATGACGATATTGTAGTTGAATGGAATCAGGCAAAAATAATGACTTGGAGGCACCTGAAACACTTCAGAAAGTTTATAGTGTGAAAAGAAATATACTGTCATATTAATGCTGTTCATTGTAAGGAAATGTGATTCCAACTGGCTGAAGTAACAGGCAGAAATTAAACATGGTCTGGAAAGTGAAACAGAGCACTTATGGATATATATTATGTTATTTATAATACTAGAGGTTTGCGCTACTAGAATTATAACTCAGATTTTTAAGATCAGAAATAATAACTATCTGCCTCTATTCCCCACCAGCCATATTTCCCCCTCTAATGTCATAATTCCAGTTAAGATTGTGAAAGTGTTGCACTGCCCTCCAACAGTGTGATTGGACCCTCCAAAAGAATGCATAAAGCATCAAAAGAAGGCCAGAGGGATCCGATTGTCCACATTATTTATTGCACATTTTCATAGCAATTGGTTTCAGATGTTCCAATTCTTTGTACCCCTTCCTTCTACAGTACTGGCAAAATTTAAGATCTGGAGAACGTTCACCACTTGAGGATTTATTAAAAGGTTTCACTTAAGTTTTTAAAATTGTATTCTGAGAAATAATCAGCATAAGACATAACTTTAGCTGACACCAAACAGGGGCCATTTCTGCACTAGACTGTTATAGTGCTATTATTCCACTTTCGACATCCTATGGAATCCTGGGGTTTGCTGTTAGGGAGGGGCCTTTGAGGATGTTGACAGTGGATGTTGACAGTGGAATGATAACACTATAACAGACTAGTGCAGAAATGGCCTAGGAAGGGAGTTTCAAAATTCTGTATAATAATGAGGGAACTTGGATGAGGAATGAGATACAATAATAAAATAGTGACTAGGATTAATCATCTACTAATATTTTTTTCCTTCACGTCCTTGTGTATTTCTTCATATCATATTTTCTTTATTCACTGGGATTTAGAAGACAATCCTAACTGCATGAGACAACCAAGAGCCACCACTAGGCCAGGTTAAGCCACACTGACCCAAAGCCCTCTCAGGAAAGGGATGTCAGAAATTATTTAGGACTACCCTCACTCTGGTCTAACTTTGTGCTGGCATGGTGGCTGTGTCCCACAGCTTAGAGGAACTTGAGATCTGGTATAATACGGATCCTTAATTGTCCCACTCCTTCTCCACCTCTCTTTTTTTTAGTTCTTCTGCTAGCACATTTCAGTCAGCGGGGAAATTGTCCAGTGGATTTCAGACCATGCACCCCTTTATGTGAATTTAGAAATACCAACAGTTAAAAAGATGAAAAAGTAGAGTTTTAATCCCATAGTAGCATGGAAAAGAAGAAAATAGACAAGAAATAATTAAGGAAATACAATCATATTTTGAAATCAATGATTCTGGAGAGAAGGCGATGCAGACGGTATGGATGCCTTTAAGGCAGTAATAAAAGGGAAATGTATCAATTTAGAGATAGGAATAAAAAGAATAAATATTTAAATAGACAGAATTTGACAAAAGAAGTGGAGGCATTGCAGAAAGAATAGCAAATACATAAAAGGATAAATACTAAAATACAATGAGATAAAAAAAAAGAAGGAGTTAGAGAATCTAGATCAGGCCACTGATACAAGGAATTTGCTTTATACTAGGAATGAGTTCCAAGCTTGGGATATGAAAAGTATGAAAGACTGGGCAAGATATTTGAAGAGAAGAAAACAGAAAAAAAGTATTGTAAAGATGCAGGGGGACAATGGAGAATTGATATATGATGATGATGGGATTAAGAGTATAACGGAGAATTTTTATGAGAATTTATATAGTGAAAGGGAGATAATAGATCAGAAAATTAATATTAGTCTAAATTAGATGAAGTTAAAAGAGGTCAATTGAATGCTCTAATAAGTAGTGAAGAAGTTGAAAAAGTAATTGATGGTCTGAAAGGGGTTAAATCTCCTGGTCCAGATGGCTTTACTAGCAATTTTTATAAAATATTTAAGAAAGAACTGAATTATTACATGACTAAAATATTTAATGAAATAATACACACAAAGAAAATACCAAAAACTTGGAAATTAGCAGAAATAAGCCTAATTTTGAAACTCAATAAGGATCCAGCAAATCCAGAATCTTATCATCCTATTACCCTTTGTAATCAGGATTATAAAATTTTCACCAAAATTTTGGCAACCAGATTAAAAGTTTTTTTACCAAAGTTAATAGGTGATGATCAATACAGATTTATAAAAGGGAGATCAATTGCAGACCCAATTAGAAATGTTTTTAAAGTATTATATCTTGCCAAACAACATAATAATAAAATTGCATTAATCAAATTGGATGTATATAAGGCTTTTGACTCGGTGAACCACAATTATTTGTATGAAATATGTACTGAGTTTGGGTTGGGAAGCTAAATTAGTGATGCAATAAAGGAAATATATACAGATAATGAAGTCCAAATTATAGTAAATTCAAGGAATAGTAAGATTAATAGTGGAATGAAACAAGGATGCCCCCTCTCCCCCTTATTATTTGTGTTAGCAATAGAGCCACTGGCAAATGAAATTAGAGATGAAAAAGAAATAAAAGGCTATAAATTTGGTAAGGAGAAACTGAAGTTGAATCAATTTGCAGATGACAGGAGCCCTTCGGATGTGTAAATAAACTTGTAGAAATAATTGAGAAGTTTGGAAGTTATTTGGCCTAACAATAAATATGCATAAATCAGAAATAATGTTTTTAAATACTAACTGGAAAGAACAGAGGAAAATAAAACTTGTTACTGATTTAAAGTTAAGGATAAAAAAAAGGAAGTATTTAAGAGTGTGTGTGTGTGTGTGTATAAAAAAAATGTGAATAATATTATTCAAGGGAATTACAATCAGTTGTGGAAAAAGATAAATATAAACAGGAATAAATGGCCAGGTAAAAAATGGAATATGCTAACAAGAGTAAGAATGTTCAAAATGATGATACTACCCAAATTTTTATGTTTATTTCAAACGATACCAGTAAGAATCCCCATTAAAATAATAAGAGGATGGGACAGAACAATCAAACAACGGATATCGGGAGGTAAGAAACCTAGAATTACTAATGTATTATTATATGGACATCAAGAGGATGGGAGTTGGGGTGCCCCGTCTTTGGAGAATTATTTTGAAGCCACCCAGATGAATGGATTTTTAGAATTTGAATATGAACGTAAGAAAAAATGGGCAAGGACAGAAAGATTAATTAGTAATATGGAATATAGTTCATTGATGAGACCCTGTGGCATGGAGCAAAAGGTAAAAGGCAATTTGATTGGTCCCACAAGTTTAAACAATAAAATATGGGGTAAATGGCAAAAAAATAATGAAAATAGAAAATCCAAAACTGTACCCTCCAGAAAGTTTGGGACATAAGCAATAGGGAAGATTTGGGGAGAATATTAAAGAGATTAAATAATGAAGGAATTAGAGTGTTAAGAGATCTCCTTGATGAACAAGGAAGTCCATGGGGAATAGATAGACTTACTAATTTAATAGGTAAGAATTATTGGCTACACATAGTTGGAATAAACCATTTGCTACATGAAATAATCAAAAATTCAAATCAGGTTAATGCGACCCTGCTCAAGGAGATCATTAAAAAAAAAGTTAGATGAGGGTAAATGTATGATTGGACAACTATATAGAGGAATGTTAGGTAATCAGACTAGAGTCCTAGATTGTTTAAAGGTAAATTGGGAAAGGGATTTAAAAATAGAAAGGGAGGATATTCAAGTATGGATATAAGAAATAAAGAAAAATAAGAATACTAGAATAAAAGAACAACAAATGAAATTGATTGCTCGATGGTATAGAACACTTTCCCAATTATCATTTTGAGAAAATATATCCCCAAGTGTTGGCACAGTTGTGGGGCTAAAGGCATATATATATACATATGTGGTGGGAATGTCCCTTTGTTCAAAAATTTTGGGACAAGGTTAAAATTGAGATTTATAGAATACTAGGTAAGGAAATACAACTGAATAGGGAGAATTGTATAACATTAAATTTAAAGGACAAGGGGCTGAAAAATAATGAGGAAAAAGCAGTTATAAATATATTAAAAGCAGCACAAGCTGTATTAGCATTAGGATGGAAAGATAAAACAATCTGGAATATAAACAAAGTTGATAAATACCTGGCTGAAAATTTATTGTTCGATATTTTGAGGGAAAGAAGATTAAAGTTTATGGGAATAATGAAAGAAGGGGGGTGGAAATCAGGTTCGGAATTATTGTTTATAAAGATTAAAGAGGATATGGAGTATGGTGAAATTAATAATGTAATCAAACCCATATCCCACATTCTGAATGAAGATTTTTCTATATGAGAAGAATTAATTAAACCTCTGCTAAGCCATTGGGGGAGGGGTGGGGGGATTATACTATTTTTGGAAAGTGACTTCTGTGATTTGAATATTAATTTGTTTTTGTAATTTAATCTGTAATAAAAATAATTAATAAATAAAAAAAGCAGAGAAATTCTGCCAGTAGATTGCTCTTCTGCACATAGAAGAATTTCTGGTAATGTAATCCAATACTCCTAAACCAACAAATGAATTAGGATATCATTTTTACTCTCTATAAGTAACAGTCTTTGAGACCACAGCCTCAAATTAAGAGTTCTTGGGGAATAAGATACCCTTTCTTTCTGATTACTCTTTGGGAGAAAGAAGCCCATTAAATCAGTTTAAGTACAACTATGGAATATTGATTGCTTTTATTCTAGTAGCAAAGAAAGATTATTAGAAAAAGATTATTAATAATTACCAGCTGATCATCATCAAGCCCCAAAAGGGTGTGTAAGTATGTTTCTGAAATCACCTTTAGCTTCAAGCTTAAGTTTGGATCAATACACATATTCCTGATGGGAGAAAAATACAAGAACGTTATTTTCATAAATTTATGGCTTCCATTCTCTAAAAATGTAACTTTTATATCAGTGGTTCTTAATCTTTTCTTTACCAGGGACCCTCTGTAAATGTAATTTATGTGGGAACCCAAGAGCTTAACACAAGAATAAAATATTCAAATTTGGATTTAAATATTCAAACATTTATTTATTAAAGGCTTGAGAAAACTAGGATTCAAATCTCCACTCAAGACACTGGGTGACCTTGGGCAAGTCACATTCTCTCAGCCTCAGAGGAAGGCAAAGGCAAGCCCCCTCTGAACAAATCTTGCCCAAAAAACCCTGTGATAGGGCCACCTTAGAGTTGCCATAAATCTGAAGTGACTTGAAGGCATACAATAACACAGTGCCGCTGATAGGGAAAGGTTCTTTCTAGCCATCACATCTCTCCTCTTTCAAAACTAATTTACGGCAACCCTAAGGTGAACCTATCAGAGGGTATTCTTGGCAGGATGTGTTGCCTTTGACATTATGTGAAGCTGAGAGAATGAGATGTGCCTGAGGTCACCCAGTGTGCTTTCATGGCTGAGTGGGGATTCAAATCCTGGTCTCCAGAGCCATAGTTTTGGCACAGGCACACACTTGCAGCCATGTCATGGACCCAGCAGTGGAGATGTGTGTGCAAATGGCTCCCTCCTTTTTGGGGCATGTGCAAAAGTCTTTCATCAGGGACACGGCAGCAGGAGGTGTGGGTGCTGAGGGACACTGACAAAAGGGACGCAGAAGGACGTGTGTGCACACACCCAAACTGCTCCCTTCGCAGCAAAGGAGGAAGCAGTTTCAGTACCTGTACACCATGCTGCCACATCCCTGTTGTTGCTACTGCTATTACTGCCCAGCAGCGGAGCTTCACAGAAACCCTGTGAGGGCTCTGCAGCCCCCCGGGGTCTATGGACTCCAAGTTAATAACCACTGATTTATATCATTAACAAATCACTAACACTATGAAATGTTGCTGTTTTCAAAGGCTCAACTGAGTAATTCTGATCAGGAATTAAAAAAAATGCATGTTACTACATAATGGAAGACATCCTGTTTTCTGAAAATTCAGTTTTAGCACTTCTTCTTCTTCTTCATCAAAGCCACAACAGCAGAACTGATGATGCATCAGGAGCTCCAGTATCACAGCACTCCATTGCTGTGGCCTCTCCTACCTGAAATTTGCTGAATATCATTAGTAGATTTCTCCATCTCAGTATAAAAATAAATGTTGAAGTTAACAACTAATGTGCAAGTGATTACAGATTAAAACACATTCTTTAGATATTCTCTTAACTAGCCTTAACTCCATGTTCTTTACTGGTTTTTTAACTGGTTGTTGATATTTTCACTTACACAAAAATTGTTAAAAGCTTCATTAAATATCTTCTATTTGAAAGTTCCCTATAACAATGAAGTAACACTTCCCAATATTTCAGTATTTGAAACTTAATGGTATTATTTATAGCTGATGCAAAATACCACATACATACCATAAAATACTGTATAGACCTTTTTCCATTATCTCTTTGATCTTTTCTTCTAAAAATCTGAGTGGATCATCTGGGCACATAATTAATAAACCACATAACAGGGCCTGCAAAAAAAAATCCACATTTGCCATTCTTATAAATAAAGCATGCAAATATAAAAGTATAAAAATAATGTTAAAATGTTATTCCCCTTGTAGATTATTGCTAATGGCAGGTAAAACTGTTATTCTCCAGATATTAGTGGATATAGATTCCCAATAGCTCCAGCCATAACGTCTAGTGTCTAGATGCTGGGAATAATGACTGAACATCATCTGCAGGGCCACATTTGTGCACCTGTCTCTTATGGTATTATATTTCGTTATTTTATCCCTAACGTTGTTATTTTACCCCTAATGTTTAATGTTCTCACTTGTGTGTCAGTCAATTAATATGGCATTCCATACCCTCATTCACATAGAGATGGGGAGGTGATGGGGGCAGCACACCCCACAGCAGAAATTTTTGGGGGGTGCTGCGGCTCCTTGCTTGCCCTCCACCACATGCCGTAACCACGCCCCATCTGTTGTAGCCCCACCCCATGCATTGTAGCCCCACCCCATGCACTGTAGCCACGCCCCCTGCATGTCACAGTCACGCTCCTGCCTCTCTGCCTGCCCCTCTCCACGCATGCCAAGCTCTGCCACTGCATACCCTGAATTTAACGATATAAGTTCCGAATAAAGTTGCTGCTTTAAATGAAACGCTGATTCAATCTTTTAGCAGTGTAAGTACAAAATAAATTGCTGTTGTGTGTGTTCAAGTCATTTACAACTTATAGCAACCCTAAAGCAAACCTATCACAGAGTTTTCTTTGCAAGATTTGTTCGGGAGGGGTGCTTTTGCCTTCCTCTGAGGCTGAGAGAGTGTGACCTGCCCGAGGTCACCCACTGAGGTTCCATAGCTGAGCACGGATTTGAACCCCAGTGTCGTGAATCGTAGTCCAGTGCTCAAACCACTACACTATGTTGGTTCCCTACAAAAGAAATAGCCCTTATTAAGTAGAACAGCAAGGAAACAGTTCAACCAATTGTGAACATTTAAAATCTATTGATTGTTAAAAGAGAGCAAAGTGCTTGAGTAACTCTCCCACTGAAAGCAAAGGCACTTCAGTGTGTGTGTTCCACTAAAGGTGGATTTACCTTAACTACTTGGAAAGTGGAATATATGTCATAAATATTCACAATTAGAGAAAGTGCTTCAACATTGTCTGCTACTCCCCCTGCTGGATTGGAACAGAACTTACTCTTAAAAAACACAATAGCATGTTTCTTTTACAACAGCATTTGAACAGTATATAAAGTTGCATTTGTTACAGTGCCCATTTGGCTGATATCCACATATATCTGTACCTCCATATATAGTTGAATTTTGAGATACAGAAAAATTGTGTGTATTTGAATGCAATACTTATTTTTTATTCATTTTTCCAGTTAATTCTTTTCTAAGAAATCATAGGTGACCACAGAGTGGCACACAGAATTATAACATGGCCAGTAACTATGTTGTGCTCATCCTCCTGATTATTAACAAATGCTAACTGCAAGAGAAGCCAAGACATAGCACCTAAAATGCTAAATTCACAGCTTTGACTGCACGTAGTGTACAGTTATAACTGTAGGGACATAATAAATTGTGGGCATATAATAAACTGAAAGCAAAATTGACTGCACTGTGCTTACCTCTTCCACAGCTGAGTGATCTCTCAGCAGTCAAACAACAAGCTTACATTGGTCTGAAATTTCAATCTTTTTTTGACAAAAGAAATAATCTATCTTTAACTAACCTATTTTAAAACAGAACATCCCTTCTATCAAGTTATGTACTTCTCTGCCTTTTATTTCTTTAAGTATAAAGCATCTCAATCACCTTTAAATTCTATTCTGGAAATTAAGTGATTTGACTTGTCTGTAACTGCCACCTACTGTGTCTGTATCTCATTGCATTCACTATTGTCTCAGTGCTGGCAAGTCTCAAATTGCAATGCCCTCATTTGCAACATTTTAATCTCACCCACCATGCACAGCTGTCTCAGTACACCAGGGCTTTCCAAATGGTGTATTATGACACATTAGTGTGTCGCCTGAAGTATATAGGTGTGTCACCTTCCTGGGCTGAGAAAGACTCCCCACTCACTTGAGCCATTCCTGCTGCTGCTCTTGCTGGGGTCTTTCCTCACCAAGGGCAATGGCAGCAGGCCAAGATTGGGTAGTGGGGCTGCCTTTCCCCACCCTAGATGCGCCTCTGGGTATTGCACATGCATAATCTGTTAGTTTAACCTCTGGTTTGCTAGTAAAACTGAATTATGTCTAAAAAGTGTGTCACGAACATGAACAACTCGGAAAGCTCTGCAGTACACTCATAGAGTTGAGTGTGGTGGGAGAACAAGCAGGGAGAGCTGCGATAACAAGCAGGGAATGCACAATCAGGGAGAGCTGAGAGAACAAAGAGGATGAGGTGACAAAATTTCCAAGGAAATGCAAACACAGGCCCTTTCCGCATGTGGGAAAGGAACCACGTGAAAACGGGACTCACCAGATTTCTTTGGCGTCCGGTTGAGTCTGTTGGGACGAGGAGCAGTGTGAGTTCATCGCTCCACACTGCTCCGGCAACCAAAATGGCGGCTTCCGGTTGGTGGATGCTCTCCTCCAACCAGAGAAACTCGCCAGCCTAAAGCCCGCCCCCCGGCAGATCTGCAGGCACGTGCTAGTGCGCACCTGCAAATCTGCATCGGAGCATGGTGACTGAGCAAGACGGAATCGCTCGCTCTGTGCTTTTTAAAAACCTCTAAAACAGTGGTTCTCAACCTGTGGGTCCCCGGATGTTTTTGGACTTCAGCTCCCAGAAGCCCTGAGCATTGACCATAGTGGCTGGGGCTTCTGGGACCTGAAGTCCATAAACATCTGGGGGCCCACAGGTTGAGAACCACTGCTCTAAAAAGAGGTTTTTAAAAAACACGCCGCGCAACCAGTTCCAGTTGCTCTGGAGTGGACTGAGATGCGGAACTGCAAAAGTAGTCTGCCCCAGTCCACTCTACGGTGCAGAAGACCTCTGTCGGAAGTTGCTCTGCACCATTTAAAAAAGCCGGTGCGGAAAGGGCCACAGAATATATAAGAGTTCTAAGCGTGAGTGATTTTCAACAACTCCCTCTCAGTAGTGACTGCAATTTGGGGAGTGAAGGAAAATGTCACGAGGGGGAGAATTCCTCTTCAGGGAACAGTGCCTTCATTTTGCTCCCCTTCCCACAGCCCCTTGGGTGTGATTAAGGAACAAAGGAACAAAGACAACCTTAATAGAAATAAATACAGGTGGCCCTCCACATTCACTAGGGTTAGGACCCTCGCAAAAGTGAAAAATTCACAAATATCAAAATGTGTGTGTCTGTGGAAGGGGGTCTGAGGCACAGGTGGGGAGAGTGGGTACCCAGGGTCTAAACCAAATCAGAGAAAGGAGGTGGTTGGCATAGCGGCCTTGTACTTCCTCTCTCTTGCCCATCTCCTTCCTTGGGTGTATGGAGGGCTTTGGGAGAGGGCTCATGGTGCTGAGAAATCAGGCTTTGAGCTGTCCTTGGCTGGCCAGGCAGTGACTGGTGGAGGAGGAGAACTGGAGACAGGTTTTTAAAGTGCTTCACACCCCGATTGGAGTTGCCAAGAGGGAAATTTCCCCCCAAAAGGAAGCACCTGAGGTAGGGGGCAAGGGATTGGAGAAACTCGCAAATAATCAAATCCGTAAATGCCAAACCCACAAATGTGGAGGGCTGACTGTAAACAAAAAGGCTCTATTATAGGAGGGTTATCTAAGATAGTAAAGTTACTAAGAGTGGGTAAGCTATGCTTGCTATTTACTTGTGAGAAAATTCAAAGAGGTCCATTTAGGGAAGGAAGTGAAGTTATCCCTAAGAATAACAGGCTACAGCAGTGGATCTTAACATGGGGTCCAGGGACTCCTGAGGGTCCACAGAGCCCTCACAGAGCGTCCACAAAGCCCTGATGCTGGACACCAACAGCAGTGGCAGCAACAGGGACGTGGCCGGGGGAGGGCTGTAGGTGCTGAAACTACTTCCTTATTTGCAAACTATGACTCTGGATACCAGGATTCGAATCCCCGCTCAGCCATGGAAGCCCATTGGGTTACCTCAGCCATGCTATATTCCCTCAGCCTCAGAGAAAGGCAAAGGCAATCGATCTTGCCAAGAAAACCCCTATGGCAAGTTTGCCTTAGGTTTTCAAAAGAGAGAGACATGATGGCTAGAAAGACACTCCCCTGTCAGCAGCACTTTGCTGTTGTGTGCCCTCAAGTCAGTTCTGACTTATGGCAACCCTAAACTGAACCTATCACAGGTGTTTTTTTTTGGTAATTTGTCCCAAGGGAGTTTGCCTTTGCCTTCCTCTGATGCTGAGGGAATGCGACTTGTTCAAGGTCACCCAGTGTCTAAGTGGGGATTTGAATCCTAGTCTCCATAAGCTTTTAATAAATAAATAAATATTTGGACATTTAAATAAATATTTTAATATTTATATATAAATTTGAATATTTAAATTGTGAGTTAAGTTTTGAGGGTCCCCAGCAAAAAATTATATTTGCAGAGGGTCCCTGGTAAAGAAAAGGTTAAGAACCATTAGGCTACAGCAAACAGAATTGCAATAGCAATAGCATTTATTTCTATACCGCCTATCAACTAAGTGTTATCTATGCGGTTTACAATGTGTTTTTAGCTAATTGCCCCCAACAAGCTCGGTACTCATTTTACCGACCTACGAAAGGATGGAAGGCTGAGTCAACCTTGGAGCCTGGCAGGATCGAACTCACAACCTTGTGCTTGCAGTACTGGCATTTAACCACTGCGCCAACAGGTTAACAAGAGAAGAAGCAACTTTTTTTTGGTTTGTACAGTAGGTCTCCATAACCGTGCAACTAGTATCCACAGTTTCAATTATCCATGATCCCCTTCAGGGCCATGGCTGCCAATGGCAGCCAAAGTCCTTGCCCTGCACAGCCAGCCAAGAGACATGCACAGTGAGGCACAGCTGGCCTTCTGACGCCTCTCTTTGCCAAGGAAGAAAAGGATACTCTTTTCACAGCTGAGAGAGGCACACAAAGCCCAGCCCCACAAAAGCACACACTTCTCTCTGCCAAGGAAGGAGGCAGACATTTCTTGGTGGAGAGAGGCATGTGAAGCCCAGGACAGTTCCCTATCCTGCTCCTTCTTCCACTGAGGAAGGAGACAGACACTTCATTCTTGGAGAAGAGAAGCACACAAAGCCCAGCACGGCTTTCCCTTGCTCCCCTCTCTGCCAAGGAAGAGGATGAATGCTCCTTCTTCAGCAGAGAGAGGTAAAGCCCAGCACAGTTCCCCCTTGCACCTCTCTCCACTGAAGAAGGAAACAGAGACTCCTTGCTCAACAAAGAAAGGCACGTGAAGCCAAGCATGGTCCCTCCCACCATTATCTGCATTTTTTGCTACCTGTGTTGAGTCTGGGAACATATCTTTCATGGATATGGGAGATCTGTATTCTCTATCCTAATTCTGAAAGCATTTCTGAGTTGCTAGGTGAAGGACAAAACCCTCCTCTCTCCACTAAATGCTACAGTGCTATGATTTTGAAAAACAGCTGCTGGACCTTCTTTACTTGAGATATTTTCTTCAAGGATAGGAAGGAAGGGAACTGTATCAGCCACATAAAGACCTGGCACTTTCTATGTCTTACTTTCTGATCTCGCATCCACCTTGATGGGGCCTCTAACCAGCCTAATACAGGCATTCCTCAGTAACAAAGCCTCTGGTAGCAAAACTCCTTTTTACAAAGACCTTTTGCACCTGGTTTTCCCCTCTTTCCCCCTTGTCCTCTGTCTAATTGGATATTTTTAACAACAGCAGCACTGAGAGGATCGTGAAGGGAGGCTAGAGAAATACCTGTTTTGGTGTCAGGTTGCAATAGTCTGTTTATAGTAAACAATGCAATAAGCAATGCTTGAGCTGGGAAACAGCAGAATTTTGCTCTAGCCAGTCCTACTATAGACATATGCACTTAACTATAGCCCGCAAAATAAACAGCAGCTGTCTCCAAAATTTCTTACCAAACACTATTTGAACAGCAAAACAGGGCAGACAAATAAGCTCACCTCACCAGCCCTCTTCCCGCTGTCAGTAGGTTAAAAAAGCACCAAAAGGGAGATCAAGTGGAGACTGGTGGAAGAAAAAGTCATCCCTGGATGCAATTTGGAAGAAGTCTGCAAAGGATGTCTACTCATCCAAGTACTTATCCTGACAGGCTGTTTGATTTCACATGTGCATGTTGTTAGTTTTGAATAAAAAGTTTGCTGAAACAGGCTGAACTACATTTTTTTTTATTTTATTTTTTTGAGGCATAGGAACTTATACTTAATCTTGTCATACCATTTCAGCCTCTGGTACCAACTTGTTTATTAAAGGACACATCTACAGTCATCCCTCCACATTCACTAGGGTTAGGGGCACAGGACTCCCGTGAAAGTGAAAAAATTGTGAATAACTCTAGGCCTCCTAAACCATATTTAACACACACAAAAAGTAGAATCACCATATTCAACTCACTATGAATTCCTTTGAGGCATCAGGGTTCCTTCACAAGGCAGAAGTGGGGGGCTGCTGGGGCTGACTGCCACCTCCACTGCTGCCCCACACCATTTTTAATAGAGACTTACAAGCCTCTTTTGCAGTTCCTCAGCCTCACGAGGCTTGCAGTCCCTATGAAAAATGGCACAGGGAGGTGGCAAAGGTGACAGCAAATAATCCGTGAACAATCAAATCCGCAAAAGTGAAACCCACAAATGTGGAGGGCTGACTGTACTCTCTAAACTGGGATATGTTTGTAATAGGAAGGAACATGGGCCATTTGCGCACTGGACTTTTATAGCGCTATGATTCCACTTGAAACATCCTATGGAATCTGGGGTTTGCAGTTTCGGGAGGGGCCGTCCGGCCCCTCCCGAAACTGCAAACCCCAGGATGCCATAGGATGTTTCAAGTGGAATCATAGCGCTTTAAAAGTCTAGTGCAGAAATGGCATGAACTGACAATATCCTGAGCAGTCATTACAGCCTATGACCTAGAGGAGGGGAGGCTGCAATTCAGGCAGAGAGTTAGCCTTTTATCCTTGTGACTGCGATTCACATTACAACATTCAGATATACCTTAGGCCAAGGACAAAGAGAGAGAGATATTTTAAACTGCCGGTTTAAAAAAAAATGCAGATTCCCCCAGGTGTTTGAGCTCATCCCGCCAAAGTATACACCGCGCACTTTCGAACGGCGCGGATTGTCCCCGCTTTTCTCTGCCAGGAATGCACTTTCCTCCGGGGGCTTCCGTTTCCCCCACTGCCAGCGTCGACGCCTCCCCTCCCAGCCCCTTGGGCGCCCACGGGCAGCCCTCTTACCTCGTAGATGTCGGGGACGGAGTGTTTCCTGAAGTAGACCCTGAGCGCGGGGTCCGCGTTTTGAAACGTGGCCATGGGGTGGGGTGGGGGGGGCGCCCCAGGCAGGCGAGGGAGAGGGAGGGGAAGGGGACCAAGCGCCCCGGCGCGCCGCCGCGTCCCGCCCCCTGCCGTGACCGCTTCGTGGTCGCCTAGCGACCGGGCTGCAACTGCCCTCCGGCCCTCCGGCCCTCCAGCCACGCCGGGGCCGTGTGGTCAGCGCGCTTTCAGGCCCGTCGCCCTCCCCCTGCAAACGGCCAGCCGCCCCAGAAGATGCCCCCCCACCCCCTCTAAACCCATCAACAGGGGCAAGCGCCAGACTCCCAGGCTGCTCAAAATCTCGGGTTCCAGTGGTTCTCCACCTGTGGGTCCCCAGATGTTTGTGGACTTCAGCTCCCAGACGCCCCAGCCACTATGGTCAATGCTTCTGGGAGCTGGAGTCCACAAACATCTGGGGACCCACAGGTGGAGAACCACTGCCATAGGATGCTTCAAGTGGAATCATAGCGCTATGAAAGTCTAGCGCGGAAATGGCTGTGACCTGACAATATCCTGAGCAGTCATTACAGCCTGTGACCTAAAGGAGGGGAGGCTGCAATTCAGGCAGAGAGTTAGCCTTTTATCCTTGGGGCTGCAATTTACATTACAACATTCAGATATACGTTAGGCCAAGGACGAGTGGAGATATATATTGCTTCATTTAAAAACTGTCAGTTTCAAAAAATGTAGATTTCCCCCCAGGTGTTTGAGCTCATCGCGCCAAAGTATATACTGTATCTTTTTGAATGATGCTGTACTGTGAAGGCCATTTCCGCACTGGCCTGTTATAGCGCTATGATTCCACTTTCAACATCCCATAGAAGCCTGGGGTTTGCAATGTAGGGAGGGGTCCCTGCCTAAACTGCAAACCCCAGCATTCCCCAGGATACTGAAAGTCCAATAATGGCGCTAGAACAGGCTAGTGCGGAAATGGCGTAAAATTACCTTTTGTGACACTTTAATCTTAAATATCCACAAGTTTTACTTGGCCTTTGTTTCCCCAGGAGCAGGAATAGGTCCTGAAAAAAACACATTGAAGGGACAGAAGAGGGAGGCTAAGCTCCATGTGCTCACGGATGGTCCAGATTTATTTTTTTAAAAGTCCAGCCGGTTTTGGCCTCTACATAAATTGACTGGCCTTCTTCAGGAGCATAAATCCAATCATCCTCAGATTTTTCTTAAGATACTAACACACTCTTTCCATAAACTGGACTAGACCAGCTTATGAACAGAGTATATTAGCAGCTCCGGAAAGATCTGTGGTTGGTTTCATTTATGCCCCTGAAGAAGACCAATCAGTGTATGTACTGGCAAAACATGCCTTAAAGAATAAATGTGGACCATCTTTAAACATATGAGCCTAGTCCTTTTCTCCTGACTTGTTTTTCTAGGCCATCTCCAAGATGTGTGGAGTTTTGCCTGAGCTGGACGGTAATTCTATACCTGCTGGGTTCCTGTGCGTGTGTGTGTGTGTGTGTGTGTGTGTGTGTGTTCACCATTTGTCCATAGCATGATAACTGAGGGCAGATAATCAGTGAAATTAGAGGTGGAATGCAAAAAATATAACTGTGATAATTAACAGTGGTAATTAACAAACAAGAAGTGGGGTAGGAATACAGACATCCTTTAATTGATCTACTAATTAGCAAAGTACCAAGGCTAAAAGCATATTGCTGTTCAAATATATGGCTCAATGTGGTGCCTTCAATGGCATCAATTTCTGTTCCATCTCTGTTATCGACTTTACAAAAAAATTGCTTCTTATTGATTTCTCTGGAGCTCTTTCCAGTGCCTCAGTTACCACCTGCATAGTAATAAACCAGGCAGAATATAACAAGAGATCTATTTCCCTATGGCAACTATGCTTGCTGTGTTTGTGCTTACCATGCAGCACCAAACTAAAAGATATGACCCAAGCAGCTTGGATTCTGCTTTGGCTGTGTGCCATACACACAGCTGATAGCCGCACAGACTCGTGGATGGGTGCCTTGTGGAATCTGACCTGTGGAAATTGATGGATTGCGAGGGGTTTGATTTCTGGTTCCCTCATCAAGTTGTTCATACTAGTCTATTAATGAGCTTCTTAAACAACTGGTTTTCGGCATTATATTATAAAAGGTTTGTAAAAGAATTAATTCACTCATATCAAGTAACTTTGAAAGAAATAGAAAATTACGGGAAACCACAATCTTGGGGAGCAGCAAATATTGTTTTGATACCTAAAGAAGATAAGGATAAAAGAGAAGTCAAAAACTATAGACCAATCTCTTTGTTGAATATAGATTACAAAATACTGGCGGCAATATTGGCAAAATGTTTGAGACATGCACTGCAGGACAAGATTCATGAAGGTCAAGCAGGTTTTCTTCCAGGCAGATACACGAAGAACAATATAAGAACATTTTTAGATGTGATTGAATATTATGATAAAAACCCAGGGAAGAAGATAGTTTTCATTTTACTGGATGCAGAAAAAGCTTTTGATAACATTTCCTGGGGATTTTTGCACCGAGTTTTAAAAGAATATGACCTGGGAGAAGTCTTTTATAAATGGATTGGAATGATTTACCAGGATCAATCAGCCAAGTTAATTATAAATGGAGATACAATGACAAGTTTTGTTATAAATAAGGGGGTATGGCAAGGGTGCCCTTTATCACCATTGCTATTTATTGCTGATTGCAATAAATCAAGACTTTCAGACACAAGGTTTGAAAACCAAGACTAAGGAAATAAAATACAAAACATTTGCTGATGATGTAATTATATTTTTGGAGGAACCACAAGAATCAATTCAGCCGTTGATGGACATGTTACAAAAATATGAACAAATGGCAGGATATAAGATAAATAGAGAAAAGACAATGATGATGACATGAAATATGACAAAAAAAAGAGCAAGCAGACTGGAGAGAAGATCTGGATACCAGTTAACTAAGAAAGTAAAATATTTAGGTATTATGATAACAACTAAAAACCAAGAATTATTTGATAACAACTATTTGAAGAAATGCAAAGAGATTAAAAGTGAAATAGAAAGAGGTAAGAATTTAAATCTGTCTCTCCTGGGAAGGATACATGTTTTTAAAATATCCTTACTGCCAAAGCTTATGTTTCTCTTCCAGAACTTACCAGTAATAAGAAGAGAAAAGATTTTTAAAGAATGGGAAAAAGAATTACGAAAATTAATTTGGCAAGGGAAAAAACCAAGAATAAGATTTAAAATATTGCAAGATGTAGAAGAAAGAGGAGGCTTTGATGTACCAGCACTAAAAACCTATTATCAAGCATGTTGTCTGGAAATGATTAGAGATTGCATACAAGTAGAAAATACACCAATCAAAGAACTGGAAGGAATAAATAATAGGTTTGCATGACACAGATATCTATGCTATGATAAAATAACAGTGAATAAAGAGTTTAATAACCATTGTTTTCAGAAGACACTATTGAAGGTTTGGTTACAAATAAAGTATAAATTTTATAGAAGACTCCTGATGTAGACCTCACCTCAAGAAGCATATAAAATTGCTCTAACAAAACAAGGAAATTCACTAACCTAACAAGAGCTGCTGAAATGGGAAGGAGATAAACCAAGAATGTGTACAGAAGAATTAAAAGCTGCAAAGGCATGAAGTTAATTGGTTCCCATGGAGACAACTTAAAGAGAGATTTAAAATGGATCGAAAATTATATGGATTTGAGAGAAAAGAAAATGAATTAGATTTATTGATGAAGGAGGATCAGAAGAAAAGAATTTCTAAATTTTATAAACTTCTGCTGCAAAGAGAAATGGAATCAGAGGTAGTTAAAGACACAGTGGTTAGGTGGGTACAAAATGTTGGACATTCAGTTGAACTAGAAACATGGATGAGGGCATGGAAGACAGATATAAAATTTACACCAAGCCTAAACTTAAGAGAAAATTTTTACAAAATGCTAGATAGATGGTATATGACACCAGAAAGATTGCAAAAAATAACTAAAAATGGAAATGTAAGATGTTGGAAATGTGATGAAAAGGTGGGATCATTTTATCATATGTGGTGGTCTTGTAAGATAGCAAGGAAATTCTGGAAGGAAATATATGATGAAATTCAAAGAATCTATAATATAAATTTAAAAACAAAACCAGAATCTTATCTGTTAAATATGCTGGGGCAACAAAAAGAAATAGGATCTCATCAGAAGACATTGTTATATTTGATAAGTGCGGCAAGGCTGATATATGCGCAATATTGGAAAGAAAGGAAATATGTTGATATAAAAGAATGGAAATTGAAAGTCCTGGATATGGTAGAGACAGAAAAGCTAACATTTTCTCTGAGAAATAAACCTATCTAGAACTTTGAAAGGGGATGGAGAGAAGTTTTGGATTGGATAAAGACACAGTACAAGAAAAAAAAAAAGAATAAAGTAAGATTGTAAGTAATCTAACAAGGTAACAAGACAATGTAACGAAGTAGTGTAACAAGGCAGCAAGGCAATGTAACAAAACAACCGTGTAATGATGTGAGATGTAACAAATCCTTTGAGCAAGTAGTAATTATGTGTGAATGGAAACATGCAGATGCAACTGGAAAATAAGCCTGGAGGTGGGGAGGGGGATTTTTTTATTTTTAATTAAAATGTTTAATACAAAAAAACAAAACAAAAAACAACTGGTTTTAATTAATTTTCCCTCCTTCTGGTTTCATTGTATTGTTCTAAGAACTGGAGAGGGAGCCCATTTGCCTTTGGCCATTTCTGCACTGGCCTGTTATAGTGCCATTATTCCACTTGCAACATCCCACGGAATCCTGGGGTTTGCAGTGTAAGGAGGGGCCTTTGGAACGCTCAGCCAGAGAGCTCTTTGGCCTCCGTAAACTACAAGCCCCAGAATTCCCCCCAAAGTGGAATAATAGCACTGTAACAGAATAGGGTGAAAACGGCCTCCCTCTTCCCTTATCCCTTATCCGGTTTCTCTTTAAAGCCGTATAAACTTGTAAAGCAGCAAACCAAGCCCGTGTCTGACTTTTTATGGACCTTCTTTCGCAAACTGGTAGGGGGGCCTTGCGGAGTGAACAGCCTCCCAAGACGGAAGAGGGAGGGCGCAAAACACGTGAAACAATTTTTTAAGAAATTGCCGGGCTGACCGGGCGCGCTCGCCAGAAACGCCGCCAGCAGCGGGCGGGCGGGCGAGCCCGCGCTTTCCCGCCGCCATCGCTCCCCGCCCGAGGCGCCCCCGCGCGGCCCTTCCGTGTTATTGCCGGCGGCGGAGGCTTCTCTCTCGGGCGGCTGCTGCCATGGGGGGCTCCCCGGGGTCGGTGATGAAAGCAGGGCTGGTGGGGGTAGTGGTTGGAGCCGGCGCCTGCTATTTGCTCTACCGCCTGGCCTCCGGGAGGAGGCAAAAGGGAGGAGGAGCAGCCGCAGCCGGGGCGAGGGCGGATCTGCGGCAGGACGCCGGGAGGCGGGCGGCGTCGGCCCCGCGTGGGGAAGGCGGCGTGGGCGCCCCGGCCAGCGCTGCGCTGCCACAAGTGTCGCGCCTTCCCGGCTTGCACGGCTTCGGCCGGAAAGATTCCACGACTCTTCGGAGAGGTAAAACTTGGATCCGACGGAGCGTACCCGGAAACTTTTTTGAACGGAGGTTCCCAGTCAGCACCGTGCAGAATAACGTGTTACTCACGAGGGGAGGATGAGAGCATCCCATAATGCAGCACAGCACCACCCGTTATGAGGCCTCCTCTTCCGGCAGCCAGTTATTTGCGCATGCTGCAGCTTGGAGCGTGAAGGGCTGGCTCTCTGGATGATGGGTGGGTGGCAACGGCTGGCATTTCTCACTGTTGACTGTGGCCATTTCCGCAATGGACTGTTGTAGCGCTATGATTCCACTTTCAACATCCCATGGCCGGCCGGCCCCTCCCCAAACTGCAAACCCCAGGATGCCATAGGATGTTGAAAGTGGAATCATAGCGCTGCAACAGTCCATTGCGGAAATGGCCTTTATTGCTGAAGACTGCAGTCCAGCCCAACAACACCCGGAGGGCCACGTGGCGGCCACCACCCTTCTTTAGATGGTAGGTGCTCCAGTGGCCAATTTCCTCCCCAGGAATTGCAAATAAGTCCTACCCCATCCTTCTAAAGTTACCATTGCCTCATCAGAAGATGGCAATAATGTCTTTCTAAACTGGTGGCTGCCTATGCTTTTTGTTAAGTGTAGTGTTACAAATGTGTGTTTATGCCTAACAGGGGTTGTGTTCAAGACTCAAGCCATGCTTTCCTTCAAGATACCATAAACCAGTGTTTTTGAAACTATCTGATGTCAGGGGCCAACAGTTGTTTTTTTCTTGATGGCCAGAGCCTGTGACCGTATTTGGTTCCAACTGTTTCTTTTTTCCCTGGAAACTCTCTGCAGACTGGCAGCTGATGGCTCATGAACTGGCACCAGCCCAGGACCGTGACTTTGAGTAGCACTGCTGTGAACTAGTATGGGTTCAAGGAGTCCATCACACACACACACACACACACACACACACCTTGAACCCATACTAGTTTACAGCAGTGCTACCTAAAGTCATGGTCCTGAACTGGTGCCAGTCCATGATTGTCGTGTACATCTTGCACAACTACAGATAGGTTGCAACCCTGTTTCAAAGGAGTTTTCCATTCTCAATTTTCCAGGCTTTTTCATGTGGGCTGGATATAATTGGATGAAAACATTGTAATCGGCACTCTGGTTCAGCCTCCTTATTTCCTTTTCTATGCCCTCAAAATTAAATCAGTGCTGTGGAAAAATTGTTAACAACAGGTGGCATGTATGTGTTTCTTTAATTAGCAGACATGGACCTTCCAAACTCACCTCATGGCCTAGGGGCAGATGACATACAAAGTCTTATTCATTTACTTAAGTCTACAAAGGACCCCATCATTCAGGAACAAGTCCTGATTACGCTGAGCAACAGTGCTGCATTTTCTGTAAACCAAGTAAGTAATGTTCTTTATTAATATTAAGCAAGGCACAAAGAAAAGAAAACTATAAAACAGCCATATAAAAAGTAAAACAATGTAATTTTTTATTTGAGAAGGGAACATTTGATGAAAGGCAGACCATACATCTGAATAGAATGGTACTATATTATTCTACAAACAGTTTTAGAAAGGAGGGCCAGCATGATGTAGTGATTTGAGTGTTGGACTAGGACTCTGGGAGACAAGGGTTTGAATCCCTACTTATCCATGGAAACCTAATTGATTACCTTGGGCAAGTCACACTCTCTCTGCACAAGAGGAAAGCAATGGAAAGCCTCTTCTGAGTAAATCTTGCTAAGAAAACCATATGTTAGGGTGATCCTCAGTCAGAGCTGACACAAAAAGTGTTAGAAAAGCAGCTATGTAAAATATATAGCCATATTTTTTAACTAAATATTATTCTGTAGCAGGAATAATCTGCACACAATGTCTGCAATGCCAGTGATAGAAGTGAAAAAATCCTAGAAATATCTATGGCAACTTGCCTCATCTAAGCATTATAACCAGAATTCTACATCACTTACTTAGTTACGTATGTGTAACTGGTCTAACCGCCCCCCCAACGTACTTTACCAGATAGTTGCTGGATCAAATCAAGGAAGTCAGTTCAGTTGGCAACTGGGGTACAGGAGAATGAAGTTTTCACCTCCCCTCCTGCCAGACAGCAAGGCTGCAATGAGAACTTGTGACAGAAGTCCTGCTTCCCAGATGTGCTGGCTGGTGGGAAGGGGGTAGAATATTGTCTTCCTGCACCCCAGTCGCCAACTGAATAGACCTCCTTCACTCAATCCAGCATCTGGCTGCTAAAGTAGTTTTAGGAGAGCACTCAGCAATTGTGGCAATAGTGCTATAATCATGACTACAGAGTGTTGTGAATACGGATCAGTTACATATCCATAACTCAAGGTTGTGCATCCATAGCTACAATACTGAATTCCAGCATGGAGGACATGTGAGGTGCTGCTGATATCCTTTCTTGTTGTGCCTCAGTGAAAGAAACGGAGAAATCATTGATGATCAGAGAAGGGAAGGAGAAGAGTATTTCATTCACACCATTGTATAAAATCAAAACTTGTACATGCATGAGCAGAATGTACTTCCGTGTGCGTGTGCAGAATGTTGCCAGTTTCCTTTTTTCCCCAGCTGCACTTCCTTGTGCTGTGTTCCTTAGAAGTGGCTTGGAAAAGGTAGTAAAGGGATTACTTGTGTACAACTGGAAATTGGTTCACTTCCTTTTAGAAGCAACCTTTGTGTCCGAATCTTGTCATATTACCATATTGATGCCTCATGGCTTTGGAATATTTACTCTTCTGTATTACTATAGACTAGATATTAAGAGCAGAGTTATATTCACAGAGTAGAAAGAAGCTAATTGTGATTGGTAATTATATGTTTTGTTGGTTCAGGCAAAGTTCACATTCCAGTTAAGGGGAACTTTGGTTGTATCTAGGAATTAAAATAATTAGAAACGGCATTTTTTTCTCCATATAATTTGTAGGATACCATTCGAAATTTAGGTGGTCTCCCTGTTGTGGGCAGAATGCTTTCAGTTCCTATCACTAACGTTAAAGAGAAAGCGCTGAATGCTCTTAATAATCTGGGTATGAATATTAAAAATCAAGAAGTGATAAAGGTAAGTTTGAAATAAGAAATAGTATAACAAAATATGCTAACAGATAATAAAGTATATATAGTACTTTCAACGTAAGCTTTGTTATAGTCAGAGCAGTGAAAGTTTCCATGTTGATTTCAGTTTGATGCTGACTTTGTTCTTTATGTAAGTAATGAGTTAAATACATTTATTTATTATTTTAAGCCATTTTGAAGGTAGTCCTTCCATTTATAACTGCCAGGCTGGCCGCATGCAGTGACATGCAACGCTAAATTATTAGCAACGAAAAATGACACCACTGAGCATAAGATCAATTTAAAACCACCAGGTGCAGTAAAATATCAGTAGATTTAAATCAGGTTACTCTCAGGCAGATATGCCCTGAGAAATGGCATTCCAAAGGTAGGGTGCCATAGCTGGGAAAACAAAACCTTCTGTGGTCATCACTGAAGACAGGGAGATGCTAAAATATGGTTTTTGATAATGAATGGACTGTGAATGGAAGATAGAATTGCCTGCTGCTTTGAGTGAAGTCCACACTCACGCATAGAATTGTAGAGTCAAAAGGGGCCTCATGGGCCATCAAGTCCAACCCCCTGCTCACTGCAGGATCTCCAGCTAAAGCATTCCCAGCAGGTAGCTGTCTAGCCTCTTTATGAAGATATCCAGAGAATCCACCTTCTCTCTAGGTAATTGATTCCATTGTGGAACCACTCTTACTGTCAATAAGTTCCTTCTAATGTTTAGTTGAAATCTAATGTAACTTAAAACTATTAAAATTGGTCCTGCACTCAGCAGCCACAGAAGACAGGCCTGCCTTCTCCTCTCTGTGACAGCCCTTGAGGTATTTAAAGAATGCAATCTTATCTTCACCAAGTGGAACATTCCCATCTTTCCTGTCTACCTACCATATGACATAAATGAAATTGATAGTTCCAACTAGAATAAATGCATTGAATCTGTGAGATTGATGTAAGGGGTCACTTACCATTCAGGAGTTCATTCTATGTGTTTTTTCTGACTGAAATGGATTTAGGCTTATATTCTGATACTTTTCTAACCATTATATGATAGTGATGCAAGTAGACTCAGTGGCATGCCAGTTCTTACTGGCATTAAGCAAAGCCATTCAGCATTTTAATGAGCTTCTGAATTGGTGCAACAGGGCCAAAAGTTGTAGATGTAGTCAGTGTTGTTGCTCTTGCATATGTTAAGGACATGCAAAATGTTTATTGGAAAGAAAGGATCTGACTGTACATTTAAATATGTTAACTGAAAGATTCTTAAATTAAAAAATCAATTGCTAAATTAGTTTACATAGGAGCATTCAGTATACCTCATGTTAAAAATAAGCACTGTTTAATTTTGTCAATGCCTTTGTTTATTTCCTTGTGGTTTCTTGTTTAATAAAAGAATTTGGACAAAGTTAAGTTTGATGCAGACTTGCATACAAAGTATCTCTACCTTTCAGAATCCTATATGTTTAGCTGGAATAACTAGAAGCCATATTACAGAATACCTCTTTTCACATACTACCAAGACTTCTTTAATTCCTTAAGGCTATTTCTATCCTTGTCAGTTTTCACTTTCCCCACTTGAACTCTGGCACTGATTCACCCTTTTTTAGTTTTTACTTGCCAGTGTGATTGCCCACACCATTGCATGTTAGCCCCTTAGCTGTAGCCCATTACCCACCAATTAGATGATGTAAAATGCTGGATATCTTCCCCATGAGTTGTCTTTTCCTGAATGTAGTGAGAGCTTCCAGGGAAGTGTCCCTGGAAGCATGTTTGTTGTATTAGATTCCTAAGTAGATAAGTAATTGGTTTTATTTGTTCTGATCATGCCTTGCATTGCCTTTTATATTTTAATAAACTTAATTGATTCTGAAATCCACTCTGGAAAATACTCTTATTCCTCTCAAGGGGATGATTCTTCCCCTATGCAGCATAGACTGCTTTTATTCATTAGCAGCTTTAAATTACAAGAAGGCTGATGGGCTGACTGGCAGGATACAGGAAGCTGTCTGACAGACCGCCTCTTTCCAAATAGCAATGTTTTGCAATATGAGCAGCATGGTCACTCCCATCGTGAGCTGTGTAAGGGTGCGTGATGGCAATTACAAAGATACATTGCCCACTTTGGGTGGGTGGGAGGTGGTCTCCTCAGCCTGATCTTATTATCTTGTTCATTGCTGGAAATTATTATATGTGTTTGTTTTCTCTCCCCCAAGATATATATTACCAAAGTCTGTGAAGAAACCTATTCAGCTCCCTTGAACTCTGAATTGCAGCTAGCTGGGCTTCGATTTTTAACCAACATGTCTGTTACCAATAACTATCACTGCATGATGACTAGCTCTGTACCAGACTTTCTCCATCTGCTTTCAGGAGGAAATGAAAGAACACAGGTACTATGTTATACTGTTCTATTGTAAATTAGAAGGAGCATTTCCAACATTTTGCTCTTCTTGTCTGACACTGTTCTTTGTATACCATCTGAATTCCTTTGAAAATTAATTTATTTGTACACATATTGTTTAACATCAATAGTTTTACACTTGATGGTAGAAAATGTTATTTTTCCTCCTGGTTTTCTTTATCTATGATGGAGTAAATTCTAAAAAGGTGAGAAAGAATATGAGCATTTGGCTTGCCAAGCCCCAAAGCCTTCAGCCTGCTCAGAGAACATCTGAGCCCTAATTAGACAAATGGTTTAACCAGAGCATGAAAGTAACTTCTTGTCAATTATCCATGTGAAAAGATTTCAGAACAAGTCATACCTGTCCAATCTTTCTTTTTAAGTTCAGAACAGTAGCATACCAGTACCACAAGGTGGCACTTAATTACTCCGCTTTCAGAAAGTAATTTTAAGGTGTGTGAAATAAGAGCCAAAAGTTTGCTTTGACCAGTATGAAGCAATGAATAGAATGCATTAGCTAGGTTATGGATCCGCCCCGACCCAATAAATATTGTAAGGAACTGTAACTCCCTATGAATGCAAGGTTTTTCTGTATTTCTGGAAAATGATGTGAATGTTTAGATACAAAACAGGGTCCCGGAAGAGGAAGAATACTATACCATGGCTGTGTTTCGCTGCTGATTGAAAAGGCAGTCAGCCATCCTGTGAGTGCTTACTCTGAAGCAAGCGTTGCTGAATTTGAACTTCTAGGGTGGGATAACTTGAGGTTTATAGTATGGGAAAATTGCAAATATCAAAATGGGATCAATGTTGTAATTTTATTTAGTTGGCTCCAGATTTGCTGTTCTATGAATGTGAAAGCTTCTTCCATTTACACCGTGGGTGCAAGTTATGCAGCCATCCTGACGTTATTGGAGTGTAGCTCCTAACATTCTTTACCACTTTATGCAGCTCTAGGTCCAACCTGCTGTTGTTATATTTTATCATTTTATTGAAACTCTGACTTTAATTCCATATAATGAAAAAAAAAATCCCTGTGTTACAGGTTCAGGTTCTAAAACTGCTTGTGAATTTATCAGCAAACCCAGCTATGACGGAACATCTTCTTAAAGCGCAGGTAAAACTTCCTTTTCCCACAGGCCTTCCCCAAGATTTTTCTTATAATAACCTTTAAATTTTAAAAGGTAAAGTTGAGAGAGATCAGAGATAGAATTATTTCAACATACTAGTTGGAGATTGGCTCACATTATCAAATGTGAAGACTGGCATAAGGCTGTTAAGGGATAAGCTGAAAATAATTGGAGCGCAGGAAAGAGATGCATGTGATAATGCAAGGCACACATCTGCACACATTTTCTAATAACTCTTTAGGTAAATAACTTCAGGATTTGACACCACTTATAATGACAACTTTTCATGAAATTTTACACACATGGATACTGAACGCTTTCTAGGGATGGGACAAATCCAGAATTTTCCGAATCTGGATCCGAATCCCTGGAAGGTTCTGGGAATCCATGAATCTCACCAATCTTGAATCTTTCAAATCCTTTTTTTAAAAAAGGGTTTAGAAAGCAAGGGAAAGAAGGATAATCTTGGGCAAGACACACATTCTCAGCTTTAGCAAAAGCCTAGTCAAAGGCAAACCTCCCTCTGAAGAAATCTGGCCAGGACAATTGTCATAGTTTTGCCTCAGGATCTCCCCAGACTGAAAATGACATGAAGGCTCTTCTACACAGGCAGGAAAATGTGGATTAATCCCACATTCTCCTGCCTGTGTAAACAGGGCCACATACTACAGTACAGAGATAATCCCAGGTCAAAACTGGATTTTCTTTGCATAGCTCCTTATGGCATCCTGGGGTTTGTAGTTTGATGATGCACCAGCACACTTTGGCAGAGAAGGCTGTGACCCCTTGTAAAACTAGAAACTCCAGAACTGTGCATGAAAGAGCTTCGCAAGGGAGCTATGCAAAGGAATCTTTCAGCTGTCCTTGAAATCTCAAGAAGACTGTACCTTCCAGCCAGTTAAGCCTCTGGCAAGCCCCAGAGGCACCAATTTTTAAAAACAACTTTTCCTTTCTGCTACATGTGGTTTGTCATGTGGTTCATGAGAAACCATGACAGACATTTCACTTCTCATCCTATTCTAGCTATAGGTTTTCAACCAGGCACTGGTCTTGTGGAAGGAGGTACATTGGCCTACATGTTGCAATCACTTGATGAGATGGTGTGACCTTGCCCTCTGTCCCACTACTTCTGATAGGTGTCAGACCTACTGATCCCAGCATTTCTACATGCCATTGATTTTCAGCACAGAAAATAGCGCTGAACTTAAATATTAAATGTTCAATTTAACTATATGAGAATATAAACCCAGATGTAATTTCTGAAATTGTTATCAAAGGCCATTATTACTCCAAGGGAAAAAACTCACCTACTTCCCATCTCCCCTTGTGTATTTGGTTTCCCAGGTTTCAGGCATCCCTGTCTCCCAGGTTTTCAGGCGTCCTGGTCTCCAACAAACTATTTGGTTGGCAGATTCGAAAGATTCGGTTTGCCTATTTTGGCACAGGAATTCAGATTCGTGAACCTCAAATCCTTGCCCAGGATTCGAGGATTCAGTTGGCCCATCCCTAACGCTTTCCTTGTATTTTCCCAGCAGTTAAGGGGCTGAACCTCCTAAACAATTGCGTTGACTCCTCCCTCTGCTGCTAGTAGGCAAGATAAAGAAAATACCTTCTGATGTTACCGTAAGGTGGGGACCAACCCTCTGGAGGTCAGTCTTTTTCCTGCCTCCAGCTCCTAGAGGACATGCTCGCCTGAGCTCTGAGACCTTCATCATTACAGCCACTCCAAATCACTATTTTTGGTCTTCCCTTTTTCGTTTCTGCTCTTTTTCTTCACTTCCCTCCTCCCAAAAAAAGCCCTTTACTCTTTGACTTCTTTTTAACCACTTTTGGAATCGTTGCCCAGCCCTCTCTTCTTCCCCTGCTTGCCATCTGAGAGCGTGGAAGGAAGACATAAGCAAGGATGTTCAGGAAGAAGGAGAGAACTGCTGGTATGACCAGCATCTCTCCAGCCTACCCCCCCAACTTACCTCCCCCACTTGCAGTGGGAGCACAGGAGACAGCCTAGAGACTACTAACCCATTGGAGGGGGACTCACAGCCATGAGAGGAGAAACCCCTTTGTGCTGCTGCCTCCTTGAATTGCCACCACACAGCCTGTAACAGGCCAGGGGTCTTGAAAACAAGGCAGGTAAAATAACAATAGAGAGATGGTTTGTTTGGGGAAGGTTTTTTGTTTTTGTTTTGTTTTGTATTACTGATAATACTAGGACTTGCACTACTGAGAATACTGTCACTGGAGGGAAATATTTACCATCAGATTCTAAATGAGTAAACAAGAGGTGCTGATAGTATACAATTTTCACTTTAGAAGTGTACTTATTACTAATCATGTTATTCAATTTGCATCGTATCAGACAAGACTGCTGCTAAACTGCAAGTGTAGAAGTGTCATTATTGACGAGATAGCCATGTTAGCCTGCTTTTGTATGTAAAAAGCAAAGGAAAAACTAGTACTGTTGCACCTTTAACATGAATCAATTTATTTTAGTATAAATTATCTACAGTCATGGACTGCAGTCTACATTCATCTGAAAACAGGAATATGACCAGCTGTTTCTTCTGCCTTCTAATTTTCTAGGCACCTTTTCTATTATCCCTGTTTGAAAGTTGTACAGACAAAGATGTTTTGCTCAGGGTCCTGGTGTTCATCACGAACTTGACAAAGCATATGAAAAAGAGAAAAGTACTGCTCACTATGAGTTCAATGAAGATTCAGTTTTTTCTGTTTTGTGGGGGAATTCTACACTGTATGCTCAAAAACTGGCATCTTTATTACACCATCATGACACTGAAGTCAGAGAACAAGTTGCAGAACTATTAATGCAGCAATGCTGAAATCACAGATAGAACTGTTAAAGCCTCTCTTCAAATCCTGGAAATATTTTATGGAGGGTAAGTATTTTGTGTACTGCAGCAGTGGTTTCTGAATGCAGCAGAAATACACACACACACACACACACACACACACACCTCTTTTATTAATGGTAACGGAAGGGACAGTAGTCCTAGAACTATGCTTTCCTTTTTGCATGCCACAATCAGATGCATGAAGGAACAGCATGTGCAAACTGAAATATATATATGAAATTTTAGATCAGAGTGGACAACCTGCAGCAATCCAGGTGACGTTGGATTCCTGTCAGCCTCACCCAGTACATCTAGGTGTCAGGGACAGTGGGACTTGGATGCCAAAAACATGTTGATGTATACAAGGTACCTCCCGCAATTTGTAGTTAATTGCTGTCGACTTCAATCTCTGGATCCCTGGTCATCAGCTGCGCTGCTGAAATCTTGCAAACTCAGGGCCGTAACTTCCTTCATTGAGTCTATAAATGTGTAGTGTGGTCTTCCTCTCTTCATATTGTCTTCTACCTTACCAAGCATTATTGTCTTTTCTAATGAGTCATGTCTTCTCATGTGCTCTCTAAGTATAACACTCTCAGTTTAGTCATCTTAAGAGGCTAGGGAGAATTATTCAGACAGAATTTAAGAAAGTGTAAATAGCTTTTCTGTTAAGTGCCAGAATGTCTATACATTCTAATATAAACTGTTTAAAAGTATAGGCTTCAGTATATAATTAGTGTTCAGACAACCTGAACTTAACAATATTTTGACCCATTCCAAATTGCACAGGAATACTTTCACTCGGACTCAAAAGAGCAGCAAGCTCCATGTAGATTAGGAGGTACTCCTCCTACTGATGTAGATAAGGAAGATCTTTCACATATCAAGCTGTTGAGATACAATATTAAATACTACCAACCTGTATCTCATGCCTTATAGTATATTGGCATGGTTGTTTACTGTGCCCACATCAAGAACTTTAACATATTCCTGCAAGAAGTGTTAAGGCTGATATTGAGTGTTAACTTACATCTTAGCTAATTTATGCCTTCTGCGAAAGATAGATTATATGACATTTTAAAATTTAATATTTATGGGTCTGATGGCATCCACTTGTAGATTTGTCACCAGTATCAGCATAGTTTATTGCAGCCAATAGCCGTAGCAAAAAAAAAATGCAGGTAGATTATACATTATCCAACAACATTACATAAAAAATAGAGCTTGAATGTAAATATGTAAGTATGAATATAAATATATTATATACCAATTATAAAATATAAATTATAAAATATGGACAATAAAACCATATATTGTTAGAGAAAATAGCAAAGTCATAAACTTAAACATTTATTTAACTTTTTCTTTATGGATTTTGACTGCAGCAGCACAAAATTTTGCTGTCTCAAACAACATACCTGTACCAAGGTTTAACTCTGTCTTGTCACCAGTGAAGTCAGATTCTATTGTTAAGTGTGTAGGCTAGAAACTTTAAACCTAAATTATACTTATTTCAGTTATTTACATCCTGTCTTCCTGGATGTAAACCCCTTGAGATCTCATTTGTTACATCTAAAATAATAAAATCATGACAATCAATATTACAAGTACTACATCTGCTAAAAGTCCTTCTTGCAGATGTCATGGTTCAGAAAAGTATGTATTTTATAGCTTGCAGATGGGTATGAGAACATTTAAAATAAGGTGCTATAAAATTCCAGTGAGCCCAATTCATTCTTAATGTTGCAACTATGTCAGAATTCCCCTGATTCATACTTGAAGATTTATATAGTTGGAGGAAATGCACTACCGTACAATAATTTGTGGGAACACTAGATTGGTGTGATGTTTAATATAATAGAGTTTTTGTGCTGATACAAGAGCTCTTGGTGGAGATGTTTCTGTAGTGATGAGGCAAAGCCACCAGCTCAATGGAATACCCTTTTTTTACTCAAGAGACAAATGTTGCAAGCCACAAATAGAAGATACAGAAGGGAAGGAGGACTTAAAATGTATTCATGTAGTTGAAATGATCTCTCAGAAGAAATTTTAATTAGTTTAGTAATTCTAATATATACAACTGTTCATAACAGGTACTATGCAACAAAATATTTGAACAAAAAATCTTTTATTCTGTCAGTTAGTATAGCAGTTTGACAAAAGATACAATTGGCCGTGATTTACAATGCTGAACAAATTCATAATCATATCGTGCTTTCGTTCTATAAGCAGTCTGTACACATTTTCAAATCATTCCACTAAAATTTTTTCTAAGATCTCGGTTGGTGCAGGGAGAGAGCAAAAACAAAATAAGCTGAATAAATATTTCAGAGAACAACAAACTGGTTATTTCATTTGTGCAAACCACTTGCCAGATTTTCAAACAACAAAAGTATTCAGACCCATGATAAAGCAAAATTTCACAGTGACAGCACAATGCAAGGTACAGATATTCTGGCCAGAAGTAAAATAAATAGGCATTTTTTAGTAGTTAAATTCTTTTAAAAGGCACATTTGATCAGATTATTTCAGAACTTGGCTTTTTACATTTGCAAATGAAAATGTACACACATTCTGTAAAATCAGTATTTTGTTTAAAATGTGCTTTAGGAACAATTATGTTGGAAGACTCCATCTCAAAAATCTTGTATTTCAACATTTATGAAGGCACAGAGCACACCCTCTGGGTGAATAAATTACTCAAGGGAGATAATGGGTCAAAGACTATTCACACTAAGGCTGCAGTCTTCCAGACTATATTTACTTCGATATGACTACTGCATTGGTTGTAAAACTCAAAACTTGTATCAGATAGTGTCACTGTCTTATTTGGAATTATTTAATATTGGAAAATGTTTAGATTACAGTCTGATACAAAATAAAGACCATGGTGACCTGTTGTTTGTTGAATGGTCACAGCTAAATACATAGTCCTAAGCACATTTAAACATAAATTCATTAATGTGGTCATCTCTGAGTAAGTTTGCAACAGGACTGAATTGTGCACCTGCTTTATGGGATAATGATCATAAGCGGAAGTCGTAATCTAATCAGTTACCAAAAATATTCAGATTTCTCTCGCACTTTCCCAATGAAATGCTGATAATTTATACACAAGACTGCTATCCAGTACTCTGTTATGACCACCTGAGTACCACTATATTTAGTAGGAAGTAGGTGTGAAGTTCTGTTTTCTAATGCCACTACATCATGGATGTGTGTGTGCTCCTGCTGATAAGATTAATGAAAAAGAATGGAATATTGTGACTTCCACCTATACCCAATAGGCAATAGGATGTTTCTCAAGTGCAGCCAGTGAGGAGTGGGCTAATGTACATATGGGTCAAAACCCCCAGTCTTGTATTTCCCCAGGCAACCCAGTGTGTTTTTTGTGAGATATTATGTTCATCTGCTACAGTAAACCTGGAGTCAGATGCATGCAGACGCCAATCTGTATATACAAATCACTTTTTCTGTCAAGGGCTTACAATGTCTAAGTCAGTTTATACCAAATTTTCATCTACATGCATGGTTCTTACCTCTGTTTTCACAGTAACTCTCAAACTGCTGAAACAGGAAGTCACTTCTTAGATCAGATAGGGGAAAGAGATTAGCACTACAATGAGCTATTCTGTCTGCAAGATAGCGGCCTAAGTAATTAAGTCCCAGCAGATGACACTTCTCTGGGAAAACAAAAAAAAAAACTTTAAAGTGTGAAATTTCTAATTCACAGTCAATGTAATCATCTGCACTAAGTGAATACCAACTAGTGTTATTTCATTAATTGTTTAAAACTTATTTTTATAAGGCTGGTATGCAAGGATTTAGGGAGGGGAACATTAGATAACTAAACAAAAGACCTGAAATTTTAAAAATCCTCTTTAAAATTTACAAAAAAGGTATCAATCCAAACTGTTTCCTCAGATGGAGGTCAGTAAGAAATTGGATTTTTTAAAATTTTTATTCAAATCCATCGTCATTTATATTAAGATCTCGTGATTCTCCATGTTTTAGGACAAAGAAATCTTCAGTTTTCAGTCCGTATCTATCAAGAGCATCCTTCAGTTTAGCTGGAGGATCCAGGTAATACTGTGGAGAAAATAAGCAATGTCAGTACTGGTTAAGTTATATTTTAAAGTTAGTGAGAAACAGATTTACATGCCTAGTAACGGAATGTTTTGATTTCACAGATTTAGATCAAAATTCAGGCTTCACTTAATCTGTTTTGTTTTTCCTTTGGAAATACATCTGCAGACTTCACACATTCTCTGAACAGAGCTGTCTGACGAAACATGCCTCGTACTCCTGTGAGAATCTGCACCCAAAACTGCAGAACCAACCTTTTTATTTGAAGACCTGCTGAAACCCAGAGAACATGTAGTTGAGACTGTTATTCATTTCATCCTTACAGGGTTGTCTGTCTGTATCAGAAACAGGCAATGTAAGACCCTACAGCGCACATTTGGTCCTTTAGGCTCTAGTCTAGAAGATAAGCATCAATAGGACAATGACATCCTCGAAAGTAGCAATTCTGTGAATGCATTTCAACTCTTGGAGCAACGGATTCTTTCGTACTCTAGCCCTCAGCTGTATGTTGCTTATACAAAGAATCCAGTGGTTCTCAACCTGTGGGTCCCCAGATGTTTTTGGACTTCAGCTCCCAGAAGCCCTGAGCATTGACCACAGTGGCTGGGGCTTCTGGGAGCTGAAGTCCACAAACATCTGGGGACCCACAGGTTGAGAACCACTGAATTAATCAGTAACACAGCTTATAGTATTTAAAACATTTATGTATAGTTATATTTTTATACTCTTTCCTAGCAAAGCTCCCCAAAACACATGCACTCTGTTGAAATGCAATAGTATGTTGGTAAGGCTATTTTTCCTTTCCTTTCTCCATGCACCACTCTGTGCTACAAACCCTAAAGAGCTGTTTGCAGGTGATGTTGGGCAGTGCCTTCCTCCTGATTCCACTGGATTCTGTTCTTTGTCCACAACTTTTCCAATAAAAGAAAAATTCTGAAATGCAGGCATTTCCACAGTGTTCCATAATCTAAGCAGGCAAACTCAATAATATTTCAAAATAATGGATTCAGTAATTCAGTGACAGAGAATGGCATGATGCTCAGCCAGTTGCTGGAGCTTCCAGTCTTCAGATATGCTGCATTTAATATTAGGTTACCAGGCTTAACATGACTCATGCTAAATTGAGCGGTTTATGGTTTAGCTCTGTGCAACCCTAAGATATAAGTTCAGTCGCTAGCATTTAAGGGAGTAAGACAAGAAAAGACTTTAAACTGGGAATAGCAGTTTAAGTAGGCCATACTGGGATATTTGGGTAATGGACTTAACAGCTGTATTTGCAGATAATACTGAACCATGATTTATTTTAACCAGCGTTAATTGATTCAGACAAGATCAGTTTCACAGATGTTTTTACTTTGTTGACTTGTGATTTGTTTTCTTGTGTTTTGTGTGAATATTCAGCTGATATCCCAAAGGCCTTTAGAGAATTTTTGTACTAAGATGGCCTCATCGTGTCGCTAGGGCCTTTACCAGGGGCCAAAGCACAAAACAGGCAGCAAACTGAAACACTTCTCTGTCAGTCGGCAGCACCCACTATGTCCTGGATCATACAAGCTTCCCTCTTTCCCCCACCAATGCAAAATAAAACATTTTCACCCTGGACACAGCTCTTCTTGCAGCCCAATATAATTTCATGAAATCTCTACTAGCAGGTGACACAAATGGCCCATCAGATATTTGCCTGCATTCAGTTACCCAGAACTTTCAAAAAATGAAATGCACCCTATATCAGCCATTTTGGAAACATGACTTAAGCACCTGATAGTCATGAGCATGCTTCCTGGTAACAGAACTGAAGAATCTAAACTGAGATTGAAAAGATCAATAATCCTTTTGTTCTCTGTCAAAAACAAAGCTGCATTTTTACTGCAAGTCCTAGAATCCCCTCAGCTGTAGGACTCTAGTACTTATAATTCAAAAAGTAACATTTCCAAGCTGTAGGTTTAAGTATAACAACCAAAGTTGGTACTTAGAATTAGGTTGCGCTTTCAACATCAACAGGTAATCTTAAAAAGTTGCCAGTACAGGTAGCATTCCTTTTGAATTTTCTCATTTTGCAAAATACCAGCAAAAGCAGGTAAATTTCTTGAGAAGACAGATTTGTCTGGAAGAAATTTGGGTCAGCCAGAAAATGGACCTACTTCTGGAAAAATACCAACAAGAATCACTATACAAAAGTGATGGTTCCATTTCCTAGCAGCTGGATGAACAACAGAAACAAATCAGGAACAGGTTATGAGCCTGACTTTGGAAATAATAATCAAATACAGAGATTTGAAAGCCAACAAGAAATTGCAGTTTGAATTAGTAGTTTATTGGAAAGAAGAAGAAACAGCCATAGTTTGGTGTTAGATCTTCAAACAAGATACAACCAATATTAAAAAAAACAACCCTTATGTGAAAATGTGTTTAATATAGAGCTTTGTATATCATAATTACCCAGATTAGAATTTCAAAGAGGAATGAACAACAGTTAAAACCATAAACCACTCAGTTTAGCATGAGTCATGTTCAGTCTGGTAGCGTAATATTAAATGCAGCATATCTCAAGTGCTGAAGACTGGAAGCTCCAGCAACTGGCTCAGCATCATGCCAGTACTATAAGCAGGAAGGCTGGCAGCAATACTCATGACTGAAGTGCCTTCTCTGATTTGTGTGAACATGCCGTTTGAGATTATTTCTTCTGGCAATCATACTAAAAGAAAGGCCATCTGAATAGTTTTAGACTTCCAGATTTCTCAGTAAGAAATGTTGGCCAGCAGTGCTTTTTAGCAGTTTAGGTTGGTATACCAACTCTGGCACTATTTGGACAAGGCTAACCTTGGTTGAGTTACCCATGCAGTAGTGACATCCAGACAGAACTCCTAGATCTATCTAATGGGGAACTACCTTTCAAGATATTTAGGGAACATCAGTCAGTACAAAAAGTGTCTAGATACTGGTGAATGGCAAGTAATCAGAACAGATGGTACTTGTATGTTATGCCAAATAGAGTGGTTGCCAGTGCTTTTCCAAGCCTAATTTGAAGTGCTGCTATTGATACTTAAAGCAATGAACAGTTTTGGACAAGGTTACTTGAAGGGTCTCCTTCACCTCTATCAACTTTGTCACATGTTGCGATCTGGTTCCAAGGCTTGCCTTCTATGCTTGTAAGTTATTAAACTAGTGGAATAGTAACCTGCTCTCTTCAACTGAGACTTAATGGCCTCCATTATTTCAGCCATTTAAGTGGGCACACACTATTATTGCCTTTTCATAGTTGATGGATGGGGGCGTGCTGTTATTGTGGTGTTGCTGTATTTTGTGATCTCTATTCTGTCCTGACAGTAGTTTCTTGTCCTGAGTATAGGTTACACATCAAGACAATCAAATGTTGTAGGATAACCGTTTCTTTAAGAGCGATCCATAGTTTTTATTAATCTACTCACTCAAAGGCTTTGCTATAATCTATAAAGCACAGGCTATTTTTCCTCTGAAAATCTTTAATGTGCTCCATTATCCAAAGTATGTCTGCAATATGCCTCTTCCTTTCCTGAATCCAGCTTGGACATCTGGCATTTCTCACTTTACATATGGTAAAAGTCTTTGTTGTAGAATTTTGAGCATCACTTTGCTTGCATGAGAGATTAATGCAGTGGTACAATGGTTACTGCAATCCCTGGTGTCTCCTTTCTTGTATTCAGCATATTCATCATCAAAGACACTGGGCGGAGGAAAAGTTTTTCCATCACTGACTGCAGTGTCTCCAAGGACCCTACTTTAATTTTTGCCATACAAGTGAGTGACAGCCATTCAGTTCAACAGGAGGAAGTAAAAAGAAGCACTAGGGGACCACTGAATGGAGAGGGGGCTTTTAACATTTTTGTTTGTTTGTAATGCTTATTTGGCAATCTCTGTTGCATGGAAATTAGACTCCTGATTCACCAAAGATTCCCACCCTGTTATAAATTATAAGCAAACGGGGCTGTAAATGAAGGTGCCTCCTGTTTTAATTCAGACCAAAGTATGTCTCTGCTATCAGGCACTGGAAACATGGAAGACTCTTAACAGTATGAACAGAAGGTCCACAGCTGCATCAGTGGTTAGCTCACACATACCTCATTTGCTAAAGCAAAGGTTCCCCAGTGAATTCCAACAGATTTCTTCGTCTGTACATCAATGTGAATCCTTACTGCTTCTTCAGGGTCTACGTGCTGGTACTTCATAAACCACCTACCAAAAAACAGAAATAAAGCACTTGCTTTGTTTTGCACTGAAGATTTCAGTACCTTTTTATGAAATTTCACAGCACATTAACATGTTTATTTCTCCTTATTGCCCTTCTCATGATCTCTTTTTCAAACAGGCTTTTCTTTTACTGGCCCACTTTCCTTCTTACATGTTGCTAAGAACAGCTCGGTATCATTGGTCTACTGAGTTCCCCCTCTCTCAGTCATCTAAATTCCTCCATAAGTTTTCTGTCTTCTGCAAAGCATCTTAGATAACTTTTCATTATTGCTGTGCTGTCTTGTTCCAGTCAGCCTTCATCTGTTCTTGTCCATCTAGACTCCCCTCTGCCTGTAGACAATGAGCTCGCACTGTAAGGGATATGGGAGTCACTTTGTTCTGTGCATGCACAACATTTTGGTGCTATCAAAACAGTGGTAGTTTCATACTCTGGGACTGGGTCATAGGCTCCAGCTTACATACCTTGGTTCATATGCTCCAATGGGAATAGCCGCCAGATCAAAGGGTCCAAAGCGCTTCCCTATCTCCTCAAATGCAACACAATAGCCAGTGTCTCCAGCAAAAAAAAACCTATTCCAAGGTCCCAAGACTGACCAGCTTCCCCAGAGAACTTTGTTGTCATCTACTGCAGTCCTCTTGGACCAGTGTTGAGCAGGAGTGAAAACAAAGGTAACTGCATCATGGCCAGGAACACAGTTTTCTCCCCACCAGTCCAATTCAATTACATTCTCACAACCACATTTCTGCATCCAGTCTAAGAGACCCAGGGGAACAAACCATCTCAGGTCACTGCCAAAGCGACTATTTAAATTCACCACAGTGTGGTAGTCCAAGTGGTCATAGTGGGTGTGGCTGATCATCACTGCATCTATTTTGGGGAGCTGGTCCACTGTACAAGGGGGTCCTCGGAAACGTTTAGGGCCTCCAAATTGTACTGGAGAAGCCCGCTGGCTGAAGATGGGATCAGTAAGAAATACAAGTTCATCCATTTCCACCATCACTGATGCATGTCCAAGCCATGTTACTCGCATACCAGCTCCAGTTTTTCCAACTAGTCCAGGATTTTGGACAAAGTAAGGCTTCAGCACTGGAAGCTCTCTGTCAAGTTCCTAGCAAAAGACAAAAAAGCATCAAGACAAAATCAGAAGGCAAATCCTACTAACAATCAGTTAGCAATGTCTGTCTTGTGAAGTCTTCATCTGGATCTTGACCAACCTTTTTTTATTTTTAAAATAAGTGCTCCTGATGGTAAACCAATGTGATTCATGTACTTCAGTAAAGTTCTCCATGTTATAGCTAAGCTATCAGTTGCCTGATGGTTTGTAAGGCCATTCAGCAAGCCACTAAGAGTAGTGGATCAGTGGCAGTGCAACTGCTATCTGTCACAAGAGGCTTTTTAAGCTTAAGGCCATATAGTTGGTCCACTTGCAACAAAAAAGAGGCTCCCTGTGACACCAGAACAAAGGCAAATAAGAAAGGAAAGGCAAGCACTTAAGAAAGCAGAAGGGGAAGGCATGTAATCATCAGCACAGGAAGTAAACCCCATATATCAGTGAGCACCAAATTAACTGAAGTCCCACGTGCTTTGCCAGCAGAGACTCCAGCATTAAAAGGGCACCTTGATTCTGTGGGTGGTTACCATAAGTATATCCAATGTTAATATACTCAGTTTCAATCAGCAGCACTCTCCAATACCTGTGACAGAACTTCTTTTTTTAAAAGGTTTCTAGCCTTTGTGGCTGGTTGCTGAAAAGTGAAAGTGTATAGCCACCATTTGGAAATATGCCCAAAACCTTCAGAGCACTTCTGGTGATCATAAGTGACTCTTCTATGGACTTGAGGCAATTGCTTTTTCAATAAGAGGCTTCTTTGCCACAAGTGTTGCTTGAGAAGATCTATAATGCAAAAATGAGCATTAAGTCAGGATTATTTATTTATGAGAATTTATTCCTTCTCATTTCAAAGTTGTCTTGGGGGGGGGCAATTGTACTTCCTCCCAGAACCCAGCTAAAATATAAAATAACACATTAATGTATCTGCTTCTCCTCATATCATCTTAATTTTGAGAAGAGATACTTTAAAAAAAATACTGCACTGCTATTGATCCACTGACCTTCATTTCTTCTTGGTCTTCATGAAATTGTATATATTCTGCATCTGTATAAAACACCAGCCAGGAACCTTTTGTAGCCAAATTAAAGATCAGCCCTGATTCCTTGCCTGAAGGGGGCATTGTTGACATTTACACTCTCAGTTCTTTTTCAGTTGCTACACTGGTAGCTTCACTGTGCTTTCACTTTGGCCAGTTCCGCACTAGACTGTTATAGTGCTATTATTCCACTTTCAACATGCTGTGGAATCCTGGAGTTTGCAGTTTAGGGAGAGGCCTTGGAAGTGGAATAATAGCACTATAACAGTCTAGTGTGGAAATGGCCATTGATGAATGTAGGTACAAAACGATGTATCATCAGCAGTAAGAACACAGTCTCAGATACTAAGCAGTAAACAATTTACTCCCCCTCATCTATTTGCTGACACAATAATTTTAGATACAGAATGTGCTCAGAATGTGTGATACATTCTAAATCAGCAAAGCTAAAGAGGTAAGTGCAATTTCTGGTCCTGAGAGCACAACTGCCAAAAAGAAAGGTCTCATTCCAAAAGTGACAAAATAATACAGTTAAGTAAACAACATATCCAGCATGGTGCAGTGGTCTGAACGCTGGACTAGGACTCTGGGAGACCAGAGTTCACATCCCTATTTAGCCATGGGTACCCATGGGTGACCTTGAGCAAGCCACTCTCTCTCAGCCTCAGAAGGCGGCAATAGCAAATTTCCTCTAAACCAGTGGTTCTCAACCTGTGGGTCCCCAGATGTTTGTGGACTTCAGCTCCCAGAAGCCCCAGCCACTATGGTCAATGCTCAGGGCTTCTGGGAGCTGAAGTCCAAAAACATCTGGGGACCCCAGGTTGAGACCACTGCTCTAAACAAACCTTGCCAAGAAAGCTCTGTGACAGGGTTGTCTAAAGATTTGAAGGAACATAACAACAAGAAAACAAAAGGAGGCATCCAAATGTGACTGGCAGTGGAAAGAGGAGAAAAGCATCTATGGTTCTGACAATGGAGATTTCTCTTCTAGAGTAGCTTCTGTTCACACTGGGCAGAGCCCCCGTTACACCTCGCTAACTACTATAATTCGACGCTGATGGTTTATAGGAAACAAGCTGAGAGGCTATAAAAAACAGGATATGGATTGAAAGCATAGATGTGACACTGAAACTGAGCAAATATGTTAATGCATTCATCATGTTGCCATCCTGTCCTAATAAGATCTTGGATTGACTACCACACCCCTGATATATAAGACAATAATCTGAACAATCAGCTCAGTTGTTCCTCTTCTCCCCACCCAACACATACACTTTCCTCCCTTATCATTTTTCTATATATTTTCTTCTTGGCTTTACACTCCACACTTCATGTCACAATGAATAATGTCAATTAATTTCTGCAGACATTAATTTGACACCTTTTTGCTTTTACAAGTACTACTGCAAAAACTACACTAAAGAATCCTGGATACAAATGAAAATATAAGTATCGTTCAGGGAACTTTCATTTTCAACAGACAGCTCTGAAAAGTAACATTTATTACATCTTTTTAAATTTAGACTGTTTTATCCTCACAGTAGCCACTGTGGCAGATTAATGTATCCATTTCCCAATTTCAGACTAAAGAGATCAGAGCAGAATGAAACAAAACATGAAATAGAAATAATGAAAGAAGTGAAATCCTTAGGCATTTGCAAGGGTCTAGCTGCACAATTTTAATGTGATTAGCTGCCAAACTTGACAACACATTGTTAAAACGCTGAACAGACTTAATAACTCACGAAGGCATTGCCAAACCTTTCCTCTCCTAGGAAGTAAAAAATTATTATGTTTCAAACAACGTACAATAAGCCTAAGGGATTTGGAAACATATTTAATCTCTTAAGAACATATACACACACGTTCCTCACTGGTATTATGACAACTTTTCCTCTGCAAGTTTCTTTCATGAAATATTCAAAAGAGTTCTTTCTAGATGCAGAAGATCAAACAAGTACACCCTTTCCCAAATAATCAGGCAGTAGTAATTAAGTCAGACAGTCTTGAAAGCAACACACATTACAGCACGTTCCACTGTAAATCCTTTGAAGAGAAACCCAGAAACAAACAATAAAGGCAGTTAATTTTAAACAGCTTTATTTTACCATGGCTCAGCAAACTGGGAGAAGGATGCCAGCAAAAACAGCTAGCGTAGAGGAATAATGACATATGTTTCAAAGTCAACATCAACAGTGGATTGCCCACTGACACAGCAGACCACAGGAAATATGGACACTATTTAAACTACATTGGTTAACAAACCCTGATATGAAAAATCTGTTTTAAATCAGAGGAAAGGGAGAAAAGAAAGGCAGACTGCAGGGAGGAAAATGGCTTCTGAAGAATTAGTTAATTACTATTTTGATAGTTGCTGCATGGCATCTGGTTTCACTGAATGGAGCAATGCAGCTGCTGGTAGTGCCACTATCTTCTTCAAGAGGCACACCCACCGTGAAGATAACATACCAACAATCCTGAAGGAAGAAGGAAAGAAGTCCATGCACTACTTATCAGTATTCATCTCAGCCCATCCCCAGCAGCAAAAAAATCATGTCCTTCTTTTTTCTGACATCACCCTGTTTGCAGAATCCCTAACTGCAGACTATTGTTGTCTCCTAAAACAGCCAGCAAAAGCCAAGCATGGTTTTGGAGAATGCAAATACAGAAATGTCAGACCGACAGGTACACCTCTATTTACTCTATGATGTAAATAGCTGAAACTGGTATAACAAGTCAGGCATGCACATGGGAACTTTCTTGATATGGCAGTGAACATTACACCAATCCAAGCAAAAACCAATCGAAGAGGCAGTTTTATGCAATAGGAAGAAGGCTTTAATCCAGGGATGCACAAAGTGTGGCTCTCCGCATGTTGTCAAATTATAGTTCCTCGCATTCCTCATGATGAACTGTGCTTGCTTACTATGGCAGATGGGAACTGCAGTCCAACACACTTTGCTTACTCATGCTTTAATCTCACATAACTGAAAGGGAAGCAAGGCAAAAGAAATGCATACAAGATACTTGTCCTTGCATATTCCTATCAAAATCTCATAACGGAAAATCCATGCAGAAAGATACTTCATATTGACCATATGAAAAAACAAACCATGTCATAGGTAGGCATGAGAACAGATTCCAGACAGAACAATAGCACCAGGGCCATGATTCATAAACTAGACAACAAATGGCCTCCTCAAAATTTATAGGAAAAGATATACTGCTTAAGGTGAATTGTATTTCCACCAAAACCTGATTCCTAGCCATATAATTAACAACAAATGCAAATCTTGGCCCTCTTCTGAGCCAGTATTCCAACTCGATTCCATTTTCTCATACAAAAATCTTTCTCTTCCTCTAGTTGTGACTAGGGTCATAGTGGTGTTTATTGGAAAAGGAAGTATACATTAGCTTTCAGTTACAAACTGGCATTTAATGGAACAACATGAAAGCAGCCTGTTACAAGTTAATTAACAATTAGTCAAAATTTATTAATTCATTTACTTAATCCATACCTTGGCTTTCCCCAAACACAGAAATTTATAACAAATTAAAATCAGACCTCCACTTTCATGCAGGATAGGAGTGCAAGGCCCCCATGAAAGTGGAAAAACTTCAAATAAAAATAAAAATTGTGAATGCTTTTTTTTTTAACCTGACAATACTTCTCTAGAAACCTCTAGGTTCTTCAGTACAATCCTGAAGTCACATTCTGGCAGAAGCAGGCCACAGAGTCATGCTGGAGGATCTAGCAATGCCTAGAGAAGTTTTCTCTCTAGAAATCTCTAGGTCCTCCAGCACACTTCTATGGTCCACCTATGGTCCACTGGAGGACCTAGAGATTCCTAGAGAGAACATATTTTTTCCATAGTGGGACAAAATACAGTTAGATTTTTTAAAATAAATAAATAAAATAACCCAGATACGATCAAATCCGCAGATGCTGAACCTACAAAAGTGGAGGACCGACTGTGAAACAAATCTTAGTATACCAAAGTTAGCAGAGTTCAATAATGCTACTGAAAACAGTGAAGATACAGAACACAAAGGAATATACTGAAATCTGTGCTTTGCTAAAAAGATTAATACCATCTACAGTTTGTATTTTCAAATTATGCTGAAATACATTCAGGAGTTCTGCATTTCAGTGACTTGAAAAAAAAACCAAAAGGAAATGTTTCTTTGCAAGAAAAGCAAGCTGAAAACTATGTCTATGTCATAATAGTACAGCTTAACATGTGGACTGCTGCAATTTCATGAACTATCATTATGCCACTAGGAGCAATTATTAGGGATGGCTGGTGATAATACACAAACAACCTGTGTGGACTTTGTAACTGATGGAAGAGACTGCCTCATGTACCTTAGATGCCACATAGTCGGTTTTAGGCGTATTCTATGTGGCAATCTTAACAAATCAGACAAAGGGATGTGGATATCATTCATTTCTAAATATCTGGAATAGGTTACCCTGAGGAAACAGGAAAGTATATCAGACGCTACAAGGTGTAAATCAACTGGATCTTTCAACCAGTATCTGGTGCTTCTTACAACATCATTTAATATATAAATTTAAGCAAACAGAGCTTATAGCTTCAGCTGGCCCAGTTCAAAAACCTCTATCTTTGGCACAATAGTGTAAAAACAGTAACATTTGTGATTTAGAATGGAATGTTCTGTCATTCCATAGTAAGTCAAAGAAAAGAGCATATTACATGAATTAGTTTGCGAATTTATATTATAAAGTTCTTGTCTATTCAACACTATGTGCATATCCCAGTAAGATGATTCTTTGGTGTATACAGATAGACTGCACAAGGAATAAGTAACCTATTTTGGGACAACTACTCCCTAGATAAATGCAGAGAACTCTATAATTATGAAATTACCACATCATACACATAATAAATGCAAAACTGAAGTTGTGGATTATGAGGCAAGGGAGCTATCAAGAAAACTCTCATTTCAAAGAGATCCCAAGCTCTGATGAATTCTTAAATGTGTATGGTGCATAAGCACTGGAATAACTTATGGTGAGAGTACAAGGTACAAGTGGAAGATAATCATTACCGTTTAGCAGACAGGTAGGAAACCCATGTCCAAAGTCCAGTGTTGCTGGATTACAATTACCATCATATCTCGCCACTGGCTATTCTGGCTAGAACTGATGGCAGCTGCAGTCCACCAAGTGTCTGGAGAGCCATATATTCTACAGTTAGAGAAGAACAGGCCATGAGATAAAAATGCTCACACAAGAAATGAAGCCCTAAGTCAGCACGGCTATGCGGAAAATGTACATTTTCTTATCTTTCTTAGATATTGAAAAAGCATTAACTTCATTAGCTACACTTAACTGAAATATGAAATACTGATATAAAAGGTCTCTACACATAGGCCACAGGCCAGTATAAGTTGGCTAGGATTTAAATTCAACTGAAATCAATGAGATGAGTCAAGTGAAATGACTAAATTGAATTTATATGTAACTAAGTTTCTTACAGTTGTGGGGGCAATGTTTTGGACTGTAATCCAGCAATCCTATGCACACTTATTTTGGAGCATGCCCCATAGGCCAGCAGCTTACTTCTAACTAAATAATACTCAGGATCTCCCTGCAAGTTCTGCAGAAGTTGTATTACGCTACACGCACACACACACACACACACACATATATATATGTTACCATGATGCTAATAGTATAATATAGCAACCTGACAGTCTATCACTAACATTTCATTACTTACACTCACAGTAATATTATCAGCCAAACTAATGGAGTCTGCTTGATTGAAAAAGATATTCCTCATAGGTCCAACTAAAATTTCTTCACCCTTCCCTCCTAGTTTAAAAGATCTATGAACTGAAAGTGAACCTATCATTTAAGGCACGGATGGGAACTGCAAAGCAGGCAATGATTAATCTTCACTCTGTAAACAATTTCCTTCTCACAGGCTGCACCAGCATTTCCCAGTGCCTCATTTCTAGAAACCATCTTGGAGTGATTTTCAGTCAAGTAGGTTTGGGAGGGAGATTCTCATAGGGGGAGGGAAAACAGCCATGTTTATGTGCAGTTTCAGGCATTTTATGTTTGGTTTTAAAGTGAAAATTGCCAGGAAACCATACCATTTTTTTAAAAATTCAGGGCTCAGAGACTGCAAAAATGGTATCTCAGGAACACACAATGCCCATCGGCCATACTTTTCCAACTTCTGATTTAATGGAAGAAACATTAGGTGAAACCACATATAATTCTCACTTTGGAGTCTCCAACACTGCCACTAACATCAACAGGTTGAAGTAACCTATGAAATGTACACTTTAGATGTCCTAAAGTACAACTATGGGTGAGAACTAGCCCAAGGGCAAACTGAACTAACAAACGTATCTACTACAACCTCTGCAAGTGGAAACTCTTGGGCTTTTTCATTAATTTCCATTCAACAGCTTCAAACATCTTAAGGTTACACCTAAAAATGTAACATATGAAGGAGTCCTGAGGGTGCTTTGGGAATAAGCAGATGAATACAAATATTATTTACCTGCTTTGAAGATGGAATCTTGCTGTTGTCCTTTTCTGTTAGAGCCCACCTCAAGATATTTGGGAAAGATGGAGATTTCCATGTTGGCCAGGGGTTGAGAAACCTTCCATCTTTACCTTTCTTTGATTTTGTCACATCTTCCTCCAACCTATAATCCAGTCTGAAGCTTTTTCTGGATGTCCTAGAAGAATCGCTGCCCCGGGAACCTTGATTTGAATTTTGCCGTTTTCTTACTGCTTCTTTAGGATCTTCAGTGCAACCAGAGAAAGGCTGCTCTTCAGCCATATCATTTGGTGTGGAACTATTAAAATAAAAATTAAGAATTACTTTCTTTCATAACTAGAGGAAAAAGTAAAGCTATGTTTTCAGACTAAGCCTATGAGCTCCTTGCCTCCTCCCTCCTCTATTTTCCTGTAAAAGAATGCTTTAACATGTTTTAGCAAGCAGACATGATGTGATCTTTGAAATTCAGACAGCATCTTGCTCTTTGATATGCATAGCATCAAATCCATGGGTTGCTGAATGCCAAGAAGTTGATTTCAGCCCTGTAAGAGTACTAGTCTACTCCTCTGGAAGCTCATTATATGTGCAATTTGATTTCCAAGTGCATCCTTGAGACACTCCTAATTATCAGACAATACTTTAGTATCTGGAAATACTGTGCATCTGATCTGCAATAAATGGGGACTGGTGAGGTCACAGTGAGTTAGAATTAACTTCAGAAACAGTATGTTCTCCAGAGCTAATTCTCCCACCAGTGAGGTTAATTAACTGTAGTTGGGTACTCCCAGAAGAGGAATAAATCAAACAATGACAAGCAACAATGGTAGCACCATTAACAAGGTTACCATGATCAAAACATACCAGACATTGATCCCTTGATGACAATATTTTTAATTTGCAAAGCACCTCAAAAATTCCCTTACTCTCTTCCCTTTACACTTGATTCTTATATTTTAAACCTTAGATTAGACATTCAAGCTCAGTAGACTTTGAACATGTGGGGATTAGTAAGTGCTTTCCAGCTGCATTCAGAGAACTTCTGTCACAAACATTTGATTAAAATGAACTCTCTGCTGCCCTGTTAACACAACAATAAACACTGTCTCGATCACTAATCCAGTTACTTAGAACTGAAAGGGCACCTGAGGTCCCAAGAGCTGTGTAGAGCTGAAACAATCAATGATGGCAGTATAGAGAGGAACAACAGTCTGCTGAATATTATGTACTGAGGAATACAGTAGAAAGGACATGTTGAATTCATATGGGTTGGAAGATCAAAGTCTTGATCCAGCTGATACTCAGTGGCCTTGTTTATAGTTCCTCCCGTGGAGAAAAAAACAGTTTTGATTGGGAGCTAAAATTATGAGTTAATTTCTAAGTACACCATTCAGAATCCATTCCAATATGTCACATATCCACATCTTGCCTATCAAGCTCCCTTCACCAATACTCAGTTGTGTATTACCCAGTAGGCCAAAGTGGGCTAAAAAGCACAAACTTTGGGAGAAATAGAAGTGGAAAGGAGAAGGCCCCAGGAAAACAGGATCAGGAGGAATAATAAGGAAAGGTGGATGAAAAAAAAAGCAAAAGATTCACATAATTTCTTTGTAAAAGCAGTAGGTGTGCTGTAGGTAAAGGAGGATCAGGGACCAACAAAAACTGGAGGACCCAAGGAATCAAAGGTGGCCAAAATGGTGGTAAAATGTTTGAATTTCAGTCAAATTCGCCAGGTAAATCTTGAGATGAGGCAACAGACTCCAGGTAAATATTGAGATGAGGCAACAGACTCCAGGTAAATCTTGAGAAGAGGCAAGAGACTCCATCTGATCTTGGAAGCTAAGAAGATCAGCCCTGGTTAGTACTTGGACTGGAGAATGTCAGTGAATACCAGGAGCTGCAGACTATATTACAAGAGGAAAACAATGGCAAATCACTTCTGAGTATTCCTTGACTAAGAAAACCCTATGAAATTGATAGTGTTGCCATAAGTTGACAGGCAACTTGAAGGTATGTACAGACAGAAATTTTTGGATGCAAAAGGTTAGACACGCCAATCAATACTAAGTATATATCAGACTTACACTTTCAAGGTTCTCATCACTGCCAAGAAATTGCTCCCATGTATAAACCATTTTAGAGACCTTCTGGGTCATGACAACACAGCTGGAACAAAAGTATGTCCAAGATAATTTGTAACATGAGCCACTAAAATACATGGAGCCTAGATCTATTTATCACCTATGGATGTTCAGTCTTTGACATCAATAGGTTAAAGTATTCATCCTTAATTTCTTTTAAGAAATTTGGCTCTTTCACTTTGAACATAATCTAAAACCACAATCAGTAAACAGATGTGCTGCTTCTAAAAAAAAAAAAAATACTTACCAGATTGCACAAACAACCTGAATCATCACCACTCATCATCATTTTGTAATTGAAATCTAGAACCATGTTCATGCAAAGTTATTGTTAAGATTTCACACAGGGATAAAAGAAGCTGAGCATTACTATTACAAATGAGAAATGCATGATTTTACCATTTTGGCTTCATGTAAATGATGCTCCCGTGCATCTCATCTTCAGATTCCCTGCTACTACAGGGGCAACCTTTGCTGAAAAGTGAAATTGTGATGTCATCAGTTGGTGACAACTGAAGTGAGGGGTGGGATACAGTCACATGTGGCTCTCATCTCTACAAAATTATTCTGCACCAACTAACAGATAGTTAATGCATCTGAGTCAATATCTTGCTCCCAAGAAATACACTTTTATGAACTGTTACTACTATAATCAAAATTTGCATATTTAAAATGTATAACATTCTTTTAAGTTCTTGTGGCTATAAGGACAACTTCTAGCACATATATTCCCTTTGGCTCTTAACTGCGTGTTCCTTTAAGCATCTCTGTTTGAGCAACAACAACAAAGTCTCTTTAGCTTTTTAGATACTAAGGCACTTTCCACACGTTCTGTGGAATTTGCACTGCAATGTTTCCGGGTGGTGTTTTTTTTTGTCCGTGCTACCGTGGAAATATTGTACAATGGTCTATTGCCATTTCCACACGTTTCGTGGAATTCGCGCAGCGGATGTGATTGGCAGCTCTTTTTTTTAAAATGGCCCCATGCGTCATGACGTGCATGCTCACATCATGCCCCGCAGTTCCTCCCATGATGACTCCCTCCGCCCATTCCTCCTGCTAGCCTTGAAATAAACCGTGACGATTTTTTATTTTCGTGCCCTATCTTGGGGGAATGGTTTTCCGCACCATAGCTGGGTGGAGTGCAGTTTTTCTCCCTATCTCTGGTGGGTTCTTGCGCTCGGTTTCTGCTTTTATCTTTCCCTGTAAGCGACGGAGGAAGAAGTGTTTCCTGAAGCTGAACGGCCCATTTTAGCTGTATTCTGGCTTCTTGGAGCTGTGCTGGCTGAACTGGAACATCTATGGGCTAAAGACCGTGCGAGGAGGCGCCAGCGATTAGCCTTTTATTGGTAATGCTGCAGAGGATTTAAGCTTTTCTGTGCCACTGCCTGGAGGCTTCTCGCGGCGCATTCCAACCGCTGAAGCTGTCCACGCCCACAGCCCACCCTCCGATTACATCATGCACGAATCAGCACGGTATGAGGGGAAAAAAACCACCTTTTCCCCGTTTTTTAAAAAGCTCCCGCGCTGACTGTTGGCGACTTAACCGGGCGGATTAAGGTGTGGAGCTTGCCAATTATGTATGAGCTAGCGCACTCGAACGTGTGGGCGATGTCCGTCAGAGCACGCAACTCCATTTTATTTACCCCATGTGGAAAAAGCCTATGACAAGATAGGACACAGACACAGATAGGGTTTTCTCAGGGGCTCATAGTTGCTCTTTAGCTGAGAAAGCTATTTAAAGCAAGTTTTAACATTCCAGTATAGGAAAGGGTCTAATTGCTTCTGTGACTATTTGGAGTATGCAAGGAACACGTGTGAAACAAAATGGGGCTTACTATTTTCTTATCTTTTCACCTAACACGAGTATCCATTTCACACTTTTGCCTAAGGCTCCAAGTAATGCCTCCACTTCAGCAGTGGAAACTAGATAAACTGGAATTCATAAGAAAAACCTGTCTATATGATTCCTTAAAGGATGATGGAAATGAGAAAACTAATTTAAGACAGTGTATGACTGCTTCCACTACCTATCCTATCGCTAACATGCAGCACAAAAAAGTGCTTACTCCATTTCTGAAGGACAAGAGGCATATTTTGCCCCCAGTGAACAGCTGTATACAAGGATGGAAAATTTTATTCAAAACAAACATATACACTTTTTGAATTCCCAAATCGAGGTCAATATCCCAGGGTCTAAGTGCCCCAACATTCTATATATTATGTAAATATAATAATAGATTTAATCCATTTCCATATACACTCAGCCTACAGTAAAACCATTCTTCTTTCAACACCAGAGATAAGTTGTTTTGCCTTCTTTTTAATATAGTAAACTGACCATAGCTCTTATTTGGCTGATACACTGTTTTGTTTTGTTTTTAAATTAAACCTTTACAATATTTTAAATAATTCAGCTTCCTGTAAAGCAAAGTATTCACTCAGATGGTAGGGCTGATTCCAAAAGCACTGCTATACTTTGCCTTTCTCACTAACGTATCTACTGCAACTGGATGACTTCTGAGATAACGTCTAACCATAACTGCCCTGTTTCCTCTTACATTCTAGATGTGTTGGCTAATGGTAAACATGACTGATAAGTTACACAAGAACCTTATGAAAGGAATGCAAGTACCTTTGGACTACTATAAATTTTGACGCAGTATTTTGATTTGATTATTGCATTCTTGCCCCTAAAACAAATGTTCTGAGCAAAAAGTAAATACAGAAAAGCATAATGCACAATGAATAAGATTAGCACAGAAAAACAAAACAAAACTGCAACACAGGATAGCCACAACTTCCTTTTCAGTAAGACTCTTCTGTGATGGATAGTAGTTTAAATCTCAGTTACTACCAATATAAGAAACATGATCCACGGATCTTGCCAATGCTAAAAAAAGTGCCTTAGGAATAAATATGAGGTTTCACATAAAAGATTAAGACTATAAGTACTCCTTTCTCAAAATAAGCTCCACTAAATTATATGGCAACTTCCTAAATACCTTCCTCCCCTAAAAAGGTACATTTTTAATCGGAATGTTTCTAATTTTTTTCTTTTTGGTTCATCAAATCCTCTACCACCATGCACGCCACAGGCGCTTAAGTAATTAAAACAGAAATGAAAGCAACAGTTTATATAGCCTAGAGAGCCCAATTAACAATAATAGAATCATAGAATCATAGAATCATAGAGTTAGAAGAGACCCCGGGGGCCATCCAGTCCAACCCCCTGCCATGCAGGAACACCCTCAAACCACTCCCAACAGATGGCCATCCAGCCTCTGCTTAAAAACCTCCAAGCATGCAATGTGAATACATGCAAAAAGGCTTCCATGCATTTACACATATACAGTACACACAGAGACCCCCACGTCATCCAGAATCCTGTGCTATCAGGTTTCCAGGTCACATGACAGTTTCTCTACATACAGCTATGTGCACAGGATTTCCTTCTCTACAGTTCATACTGTATGCAGAGTGCAGGAGGATGGTCTACATGATACCTCCAAGGTTGCCACTTGTGTAATTCCCATCATGCTTCACCATCAGCTATATCATCAAGGGCTGGTGGGAATTCCTCGAAGGCCACAAGATAATCACACCTACACCAAACTTTAAGGTAATGCCTGAATAGGGCTTCAGATGCCAATACATGATCCAGCAACAGCCCCATCTGGTCGTAGAGGACACAAATCAACAGTGTGGAACAAGCAGCATATTCCCAGGAACCAATTCAATAATATCATACCTATAAATACCTAAGTTCCAAAGAGGGCTACACGGTATCTGATCCAGAGACTAAGGGGCCCTTTCACACTCCACAGCACTATGATTCCACTTTTATTGCCACGATTCCATCCTATGGTATTCTGGGACATCAGTTTAGGTGAGGTCTAATTAAAATTTGGACCCAGAGAGTTCCAGTGCCTTCCCAAACTACAAACCTCAGGATTCTAGAGGATGAACCCGTAGCATTCAAAGTGAATCATAGCACTGTAATTGTGCAGTGTGAAAGGGAAGTGCAGTGTGCACTTCCCCCTTTTTTTTAATTGCAAAGAGAACTACATGTAACTATTGAGTTCCAATCCTCCATTTCTAAGGCTTGTGTAGAATTTACTTTGTTCTGTTATTTTTAACACATTTTTTTCCTTTCTGGGGATCACAGGGGTTTCTGATTCATGATATCATCATAAGTGGAAGCCAACCTAAAGGCAATTAACAGTGGCCAGTACTACCAACCATAGTTCTTTCATACCAGCATTCAAGAATAAAGTATTCTGTGTAATAACAGTATAACTAAAAAAAGAAAATCAACGTCCCCTTTGCGACCGGCCTTTCTAAGGCCATTTCCGCACACTAGACTGTTATAGTGCTCTCATTCCACTTTGAACACCCTGTGGAATCCTGGAGTTTGCAGTTTAGGGAGGCGCCCTCCCAAAACCGCAAACCCTCAGATTCCACAGGATGTTGAAAGTGGAACAAGAGCTCTGTTAACAGTCTACTGCGGAAATGGCCTAAAACAGTGGTTCTCAACCTGTGGGTCCCCAGATGTTTGTGGACTTCAGCTCCCAGTTGCCCTGAGCATTGACCATAGTGGCTGGGGCTTCTGGGAGCTGAAGTCCACAAACATCTGGGGACCCACAGGTTGAGAACCACTGGAAAGAGAAAACAGCCACCTATGTTTGAATAACAATTCAGAATTAAATCCGTCCCAAGTCATAGTCTGGGTTGGCAGCGAAAGGATGAAGAAAGGCACCAGATCCCGTCTGATTAAGGAAGCTAAGCAGGGATAGCTTTAGAACTTGGACAATGGTGTTATTTTTTACATCCTTAAATTTCTGGAATTGTAAATGATAATGTTGAAGTCTATCTGGATGCAAGGAGGTACAGGACCAAAATCTCAGCTGATATAGAGGTCACTTTGTAAAACTGTTTAATTTTTCATGCTTCAATTAAATTTAACAACCAAACTACATACTTGCCGAAGACTGCAGTTAACAACTTGCAATTTTTCTGATCAAAGATCTTCTATCATATTGCTCATAAAAGGAGACCAGTTTTGTAATCAGGCACTTAACAAGATTTCAGCAGGCAGCAGCTATATCACTACTATCACTTTGTGTAACGGGGGGGGGGACACTAGAATTCTTCATTTCCTTACCAATAGGGATGAAATATCTTTATTATACTACTGACAACCAAAACAGCTATTAGCCCTTGCATTTGCAGGAACAAAGCTGAGAAAACTGGAAGGAATGAGAAGAAAAGAGAAAGAATTAGAAAAAGAGAGAAGATTGTCAATATTAGCTTATTGACTTGGGAAAACAGTTACCTGCCACAATTTACCAGAATGAAGAGCATTAAAATAGTAGGAGAGAAGTATCCCAGCCTTCCTAAACTACATACATACACAGCCTTTCATTATTTACATAGGTCTTGAAAAATCTGCAACATCTCTCAAATTTTTAAGTTTCCATTAAGGAAAATTTAAACGTAATAATTTGGCAGCACATCTTGTTGAGTGAATAGCAACGGAAAAACATGTAATTTAGTTCTATGCTATTTTTTACTGTCTAAAAACTTTCATTCTCACAACGAAGGAAATAGTAGGGCAGGAAACAGTTGGACAACAATACCAGAAGCACTGCTGGAACATGTGACAGATGATGGAGGCCAGGTTCACATTCTATCTTCCTACTGCTACCATAATAGGGCAAAAATTTTAAAAGTTTAGCCAGCAAGCAAGACTGAAAAAAAAAAATCACTACTCAGCAGTTACAGTTCTTTTTTTAACACACAAACAAGTCACCTTGAGATTCTAGCAAATATGAGCAACTTTGGAAGCAAAGGATACACTATTTGTTTTAGTTTTAAGCAAATCATAGAGGTACGAAACTGACATTGGAAAAGAGGCAACCACAGGCAGTTCTTAGCATCTAATTATGGCTATAATGCATTCTCTCCTCCAGCACTTTTCAGCAGTGAAATTGCTTTCAGTTCCAAGTAGAAACTATTTTGATATTCTGAAACTGACAAATTATGAACAGTGGTTTAAAAAGATACAATATGAATCAGAAATGTTATCTGAAGGCGTTCAGAATAGGCGAGGACCTGAATTCCTTATGACATTAGCAATCCTATAGGTGAAGGCACACATTTAATTTTGCTGTGGTCAGCCCTCTGGGGGTAAGCTACTACTACTTTCTACCATGTGTCAAGCCCCAGCACAGGACTAAATGCCAAATCAGGAATTAATATATATGATGCAGAACGAAAGCAGGACAGAGACAACATAAAAATGAGATAAGCAGCTCAAGGAGAAAGGAATTTAGAGAGCCTTGAGTCTCACTGTTAGAAGAAATTAAATAAAATAGTCATCATCATAGTAGTAGAAGTACTAGTACCAAGAAGGGGGGGGGATTAATTTGCAGCAGAAAAACTGTAGCCTTGATTGTCAAGGAAAGTCACAACAGAAAATCATTTACTGGACTATAATGAAATTAATCTACTTACAGTTTAGAAAAAAATACACATCCTAAAAGAGGATTTGTGACCAATGAGTTCACACTCGGAAACACTGATTGATTTCAGGAAACAGATACATCTAAACAATTAATGAAGGGCAGGAAAGGGCCCCAGAGTCTGTTAGGCTGGGAATAATGAGCAAAAACTCTTCTGGGTGACTCAGCAGGAAATCGTCCAGCATATTATGTATAATATTGAACTTTCAGACAATAAATGGGTGTTCCTGAAAACTTAATCTTTAACCTAATGTCTCAGTGAAGCAGCTGGGGCTATTCACATCCACTGCAACATGATGCTTTAGCACAGAAGTGGGCAATCTGTGGCACTCTGTGTGTCAGACTGCAACTCTCTTGAGTTCCTACCAGTGGCTACACTGGCTAGGACTGGCAGGAACTGTGCCCTAACAACACACTCTCTGACTCCTATCAGCCCTAAAAAGCACAGCCAAATGTGAAGAATCACGCAGAGTGCAGTCTAACGACACCTGGAAGCCCATCAATTAGCCTATGGAAACAACCAAATCAAGATGCCATCTTCAACCGGCACATCTATTAGAATCGGGATTTCATAACGCAGCAATGGATCTGGCCAGATTCAGTAATCATACAGCCAGGAGTTTGAGGGAGGTTTCTATTCACTCTGAACTCTTTCATTTGACCCCAGACCAAGCCCACATAAAGCCACAGTTCTTTTACGAGTCATCATCCCCCATGTTTTCTCCGCATGTATCTCTACACCTTATCCAGAAGCCAAGATCTTCAGTGCAATTGCATGATCTAACACAATAAGACCCTTTGATATTCTGACTTTCTCCTGAAGTTCAGCTGGCATGCTACACTACATCCTACTCTGCAGCAGAATCCATGTTTCCAAGCCCAGAGAGTTCCTCTTCCCTTAAGTTACATGGTTGCCTCTCCTGTCAAGATTGGGGACATGAATCACGCACCCTGCTGCTGTTGAAAAGCAACTGCCAGCCCTAGACAGCCCAGGCCAGGGTGAGGATTGCTGGAGGCTTTGGGCCGACAGCATTAGAAGGGTCATGTGATTCCACCTCTGGCCTTGATAGAGTATGATTCTCTATGAAGTATCCATCGTTGGATTTAGGTAGCTCCAATTTTTGTGTCACTGCCCAACCAAACTGGGATCTCAGCAACATGCCCAGAATGCTTAGACAGCATTCCACTCAGTATGCACAATCACCAGTCTTGGACTGTGGACCTTTGCATATTGGTCTTCTTGGGGCTACAGAGAAATCCAAGTTTCCCAGTAGGAATTCGTAGCAGGATATGAGTTGTTTTGCTTTAAGCTCAGTTGTTTACAGCTCCTGTAAACAAGCTGCAAACTCAAGACTGTTTCGCTAAGGCACTAATTGACACTTAAAATTTACAAATAACAAAAGGCACAAAGAATTCCTTAACAAAAGCTTGTGCAACCAGAAAGAAGTTTAAGAAGTTTAAGAAAAACAATCACCACAGATTGCATGGGATCTTTTAATCACGTAAACTACTAATTTCATATAATGCTACACAAGTAACAAAAACTCTAACATTCAAAAACTCTAACATTGTGAAGCCAAATGTTTATGGGCTTTATTTTTTTTTATAAAAGCCTTCCTCAGTGACATAAAATAATAAGAAAACCTGTAAAAAAATGAAGAACGACCAGAAGCCAGTACCTCTAGTATTTATTTTTCTTTATTTCTGCTTCTAATTTAATTGCTGAGTCTCTGAGTGAGGCTTTCTATACGGCTTCCATTAGCTAATGCCATTCCAGCCTGTTTCAATAAATGGTGAGGTATATTTTCTGTGAAATTTCCCCACAGGTTGTGAGGCTCACTTCACTATTATCTTATCTTAATGAGAAATGGAAATAATACTGCACCAGGTCTACTTTGACTGAGCGCAGGTGTTTCTGTGACTCTTTGTGATAATTCCTTGCAGTTAATGTAGCAGAGAAGATTGAGACAAAGCCTAAGGGTTGCTTAAGCTTCTACTTATATATTCCATGAACATCTAGAAGTGGAATAGGGTCTCTCTAGCTTTCTGTTCTCAGCAGTACCAAATACATAGAGGTCCCATGCTACCTAGTGAGAAGACTGACTGAATATTTTTAGCAAATGCATTCTACCCTCTCTCTATCTACCCCTTTTCACAATACTGCAAAACACGTTCCTCCAATTCATGTTCAAATTCATGATTCCTCTATGGCTACTTCTCTCCTCTTTCCTCTGTCTCTGTCTTATGGCTTAAATATTTGCTTAACATTGCTGTCTGTGTGTGTGAGAGAGTGTGTCCATACACACATTTGCAACAAAAGCAAGTGTGTCAAGTGGGCTGTGTGCAACAACTGTAACTCACCACAGTCTACATATATTTATATTACATTTTAAGATACTCTTACACTCCAGAACATGAGAAAACACAGACATGAGTTTGCAAGGGACACACATTTGTAGCTGGAAGAAACCTTGAAGCCTTCTAGTGTTCTAGTCCACTAACAAAAGGGAAAAAGAAGGAAGGATTTCCATATTCAAACAGTACTTCCCAATGGCATAGTCCCACAAACAACATAACACAACTGATAATCATCTAAATTATAGTTCATCACTATGGAAGCCAAGAAGGCTAATCATGCCAAGTGGGTTTAGACAGCAAATTTAGTTTAAAAGCAAAATACAGGCAACTGGAGTAAACCAACTGTACAATACTCTGCTGTGGGGTAAAAACACTTTAACTTGAGGGGAACAGAAGACCATCTTTCTGACCCACAGTTTTCTGCTCCAACAACCCATTCCAGACAGGGGAAACGAATGAGACTCAGAGCCAATTCAGTCAAGAAACTGATTCCAAGGCTAAGCTGAGATCTGACTCCCAGGCACTCAATGCTATTTACCCCTGCAAGGTGAGACAATATATTGATTTATCTGAAGGCAAACTTGTAATGCCTATAGAACACCCACACTTCTCACAATCACCCTGGGCAAAATATATACCATACCAAGCTCCCTTTGCCCCACCCAAAAACACACCTCCAAATGAAACACACAAAAAAACTAATGAGCTAATGTGGCCCAACTCCCCAAATGGCAACACAAATACACCCATGAAAGTGAGAGAGACACACACAGAGAGAAACAGGCAAAACACATGTACCGCTTCTGCCTACTTCCTCCAGCTCCCAGACCACTTATGGCTCCCTGAAAGCTTCCCATGACTCCTTCACCTTTTAGGGCAGTGGTTCTCAACCTGTGGGTCCCCAGATGTTTGTGGGCTTCAGCTCCCAGAAGCCCCAGCCACTATGGTCAATGCTCAGGGCTTCTGGGAGCTGAAGTCCAAACACATCTGGGGACCCACAGGTTGAGAACCACTGTTTTAGGGGGAATGGTATGCTAAGCTGCAACCACCTACCACTTTTTGTTTCCTAAGGCTATCTATGAGGTCCCTCTGGGCCCCTAAAGCGTTCTCAGATATAGAGGTCAGCACTTCATTTTGCAGCCTGTCAGTTAAAAAAACATGACAATGTATTTTAAAAATTATGAGGGACAGAAATCTAGTGGATGCTAAGGGAGATGTCCACAGGCCCTGCATTTGAGATCTCTCCAGCTGTAATAAACTCCTGTAACCTTTAGAAGAAAAAAAGAATTCTGTATAACCACGAGTTATCACACTACAAAAGTTTTCATGAGCTTTTCTCCTGTACCTGCCTCTCTCACACACACACTTATGCATACAGCCTAAGAAGAGGCTAGACGTTCCCTTGACACTTCTACAGGGGCTATGCAAAGGGACCTTGTAGCACCTTTGAGATTAACTGAGAGAAAGAAGTTGACAGTATAAGATTTCATAGACTAAGTTTCCTTCGTCAGATACATACAGTGAAGTACATCTGATGAAGCAGACTAAAGCTCTTTCCACAGGACAGCATCCACTCAGCATGGAAACATGTGAGGAGCAGAACCGCGATGACGCTTCCACATGATGTCAGCACGGTCCCACCTTTCTTGCATCATCAGCCAGTATGATCATGGGGTATAACGCTGATGAAAAAAACTCCATCAATGACCCCGATTGCACAAGGCTTCCATTGCAGCCAGCCATGCAGAAGGGCTGGAAGCGCGATCATGCACTTCCTTCCCTACTGCAGCATGGAAGGAAGAAGTGTGCCCCTTGCGCTCCCTTCTGCAGGCAGCTGGTCAGATGTGGAAAGGAGTGCTGGGGACACGCTCCCATCCTGGCAGAGGCGCTGCTGGGATTGTGACAAGATGATATGCAAGAGAGTCAACCTGCAGAAAGGGCCTTAGTTTATGAAAACTTATGCTACCAACTTTTCTTCCAGTTAGTCTCAAAGGTGCTACAAGGTCCCTTTGCATACTGATCCAGATTAATATAGCTATGGCTTTGAGTTCCACAGAGGCTATTACAGTGTTTAATTATTCCCTTGAGAATCACAAGGTTCTTCAGAGGCACTTTCACAATGCACAATCATAGCACTTCAAGTGCCAAAGCAACATCCCATGAAATCCTGGGATTTGTAGTATGGTGAGACACTAGAGCTCTCTAGCTGAGAATTCTAAGGCCCTTTTTGCATGGCGTTTTTAAAGCGTATTAAGCACGCTCCCTCCCCCCTTCACGAGCCGCCGTACCGCATGACATTCTGGCAAACCAGGTGCTATCACAGCCATGGATAGTGCTGATAGCACGTTTTCTTATTTTCGCCTGAAAGGCGAAAATAACCTCCCTTTCATGCATCGGTTGCGTGACCAGAGGGCCTGCAGAGCCATTGTCTGGTGTGCTTCTGGCAAGGACCCGGAATGGGCGGGATGTGGGCAGTCCCTGCTGCCTGTCCCTCACGCTGCAGCGCCCAGGGACTGGCCGCTGCCCCCATCGCAGCAGGGAACGCTGCACGATACGTACCTGTGAGAGGCCACCTCGGGGCTGCGTCACCACTCACACTCGAGACGACAGCAGCCCCCGGGGTCCGGCCGACTGTGTTTTTTTTTCCAAACCTGGTGCTATTGTTAGCACGTTAGCATGTTACCAACGTAGTATGAAACAGCCTGTTGGCAGGATCTATTGTGCCAACATTAGCACAATAGGCCGAAAAAAAAATAGAAAAAGAAAACCCACTGACCAATCAGGGCCAGTGGGGCGGGGACAGGGTGGGACCTGGGCATGGCCCAGGACACCAACATGCGGAAGAAGCACCGGGCAGGGACTGGTGCTCTCTCGCAAATGCCCTACTGTGTGCAGAGTGCAACGGGCTCTCTTGTGATGTTTGTAATAGCGTGAGGGCTCTAGTTCATCGCACTATCGAGCTACGGTGCGAAAAGGGCCTAAGTAGGGAACCATAGCAGTTAAAATGGAATTATACTGCTGTAATGGTGTAGTGTGAAAGGACCTCTGGTTAGACACTCAGATTTGAGTTTACATACAATTGTTCCAAAGGACAATCTGAATGTAGAGAAATCTGTCTCAATTCCGCACTCTGCAAAAATAACAAAATAACATTTTTATATTTGGATAGTAGATAATGAAGACCACCGAATAGTCAGAGTAATATACACTCCAACTATGCATCTTTCATGGGGAGGCTGCTTTTCCTACGGAACATTTCTTGAGCTTCTAGGTAGCAAACCTGAACCCAGCCTGAAAGCTGTATGAACCAGTTGCCTTCATATTTAGGGCCAGATCCATTTTAAAGAGACATAGAACGTTAGAAGTGAGGGAAAATATAAAAAACTTATGCCAAGTTTTACAGAAACGTGATCAGTTGAGGCAGATACTCTTTGGGTGCTGTAAAAACAGAGGGGTGTGGTCATGGTCTTAATCCCTTGTCCACTAAGAGGCCTGTTAATTTCTACCACTGCTTTGCCACACAAAGACTAACAGATTGGCAGCACAGATTTGGGATATATATATTTGAATTTCCTCCTCAAGGAGGAAACCATCACATGAATGATTTGTAATCCACCCTGCAAGCTTTTTTGGCTGAAGTGCAAGATATAAATATTTTTAATTAATTAATTAATTTTTAAAAATGATAGGTGCAGAAGGACATAAAACAATGAAGTTGGGCAGGGATATAAGGGGTTTGTGAAAGGGTACATCATATTTTGGAGAAAGATTGATGGGTATTAGGCTTGAAAACCTGCCACAAGGAAGGAACATTCATCTGAACAAAGTAAACATACACACTAAATGGTAAAAAGGTACATTCACTGTGTTAAGTCATCACAGTTTTTTAGATCAGTTCTGGAATCCCTTATGCCTCTGCTGTTTTGTCACCTAGCAAATGAAAAGTTCAAACAAATTAGATTCCTGTTTAACAGTTAGATTCCTTTCCACTCTAGCTTTTATTAACATCCTCTTAAGTAAATTTGCTGCGAAGCTGTATGCATCATGCTGGACCAACTAAAAAAGGCCCAATTGCTAAAACCTCAAAATCATTTTTCTGTCAAACTGAGTTCAGGAAAAATGGGTTAAAATTATTTTAAACACATCTCTAGTTTCTTTAGAGTTAACACTGCCAAAGATCCAGGATGCCTACTATCCATCTGCAGGACTTTGTTTTTATATGCAAATATTAAATAAGACATCAGTGCTGCAAGGCATACAAGTTTGGGAGGAGGGAATTATATAACATGCTTTTTGAAAACTGCTGCAGCACATTTCCATGTCAATGAAAAGGGAGACTAGAACTATAGCAACTGAATTGATCTGCCTGGCTTTCATTCTCCAGTCCAGTCTTATTCACTGGCTCAAAATGAGATAGATACCCCATGGGGAAGAGGGCAAAGGGAACAAGGACTGGATACACTGCATGCTAATATATCTCAACTGGGCAACCTCTATTTTCATTGTAATTCATCTAAAATTTTCTCCTAGTGGTTGGCCATTCATAAGAACTTCTGAAATGAATGTGATATTTCAAACTGGCCTCTGACATGTTATTATTAAACCATAGCAAACCATGATGTGGTCCCAGCAAAAGAGCCACTATCTGATGAAGAACAGCTCAGATTAAACAATTTTGTAAAATCCTGTTTGGCAGATGGACATTAAGAATTTTTTTCTAATTCTGGAATTCATTACTGATTTGCAGTTAAAAGGACACACTACTGTCTCAGTTTGAAAGAAAACAGCAACATGAAGCTCAGAAACTCATAAAACAGCCCCTTAGGTGGCAAACACTAGAAAGAATTTTTTTTCAAACACCAAGATTGCTTCACCAGCTTGTAAAGTGGAAGTGCCATGGGCAAACTATCTTTTAATTTCAAACTTTCAACAGTGCATGGCACGCTGACTTGCCAGCTTCCCAGTCACATGCATTTTGTACTGAGCCAAGGTGACAAGCTCACAATCAGGCAATATATTAGCCATTTGATTATACTGCCACTGAAGTTGTCATGCCCTATAGATGGTTAGGAAGTGGTGGCTACAGTGAGGGGATGCACATAAATCAGCAGCCCCATCAGCAGTCCAGTTACAGGGAGAATTTTAATCAGTTTATTCCATTTGTACAAGTGGTGCACAAAACCATTTTTGTATATCTATCACTTGCAGTTCCCATGTAGTCATTCCCCCCCACCCCATTTTTCTGGCTAAAATTCAGAAGCAGCACACCTGCAGGCATTTTCACATGACATTCAAGTATTTCTCTGATGCAAAACAATTAACTTCCGCTTTATTTCTCTCGCAGAACCTCCCCACACTGCTATGTGGCAGAAATATTGCCCAAGAGGCATAAATGTATTTTTTTAGTACACAAACAGCTTCATGACGAACATAATGTACAATTTTAAAATCCGCTCATCTCCAGTTTTTAATTTCACCCTAGCAGGACTCACAAAGGATGTATTTCAAATCAAAAGGTATTTGCGCAGCTTGGAGCTCAATCCACGTTTCTGGAGAAGCGCACTGACTTCCCAGAGGTGGGGTGGGGGCTTCAGTAAGTTGTACCCAGCACCGCAGCATGATGCTACATCCTTTTTTCTTTTTTTTTTAACTGAGAAACATATCCCATGGGAGTGCAAGGAGGGGATCTACTCCTGTGCACAAGATCAGAGCCTTATGGTACAGTCCTAAACATGTCTATTCAAAAGAATGCAGGTAAGTGCTACAGGAGTGCCTCCCAAGGCTTCAGTGCCTTGCATGCTGTATGCAGAAAACCACCGCCGATCTCAGCGGCGCCTCCTCCCCGCATGGGGTGGTTCGTGTCCCTCGATGAATGGGTCTGTTTAGCCTGGTGGGATTCCGTGGGGCAAACCCGACGTCTTCCCATGGGCACCTGAACAGTAAACACGGGCGGTGGGGGGACAGAGGAAGGTACGCGGGAGCGTTCCTCCTTCCCGCCGCAACTCCAAAAGAAAGCGTGTGCTCCGTACCCAGGCGGTGGGGAATATTCCAGCCCATTCCCTCTCTGGGCGGCTATATACAGACCCCCCCCCCCACACAGACACCCCAGCGTTTGGAAGCGGCGCTGGTGCTGCTTCGTTTCTCCTCACCTCTCCTGGAGCATTTCTTCCTCCTCCTCATCCATGACGGGGCTCTTACTCCCCTCTCTCTTTCGTAGCGGTTTGGCTCGCTGTCCTTCTGGAAAGCCGCCCCCGACGTGCTGTTTCCCGGCTGCTGCCCACCGGCCACCCTGAGAGGGGAAGAGCCCGAGGCGGCGGCGGCGGCGGCAGCAGCAGCTCCAGAGAGCTCGGCGCCTCCCCACCATGGGACGCCGGCCGCCTTGCTCTGGACGGGTCTGCCGCCGGCAGCAGAATTCCGCTCCCTCCCATTCCTTCCACCCCGCCGACGTCTAATTTTCCGGGCCCACGCGGCTCGTTACCGCCCTCTCCCTTCCCGAGAAGAAACGGCCCGCTGCGTTTCCCACTCCGTCGCTTCTCGGCTCCTGCTTCAGCGGCAAAGCTGGCGGCCATCTTGGTAAGGACGCGACTCTCCAGTGTGGTTTTTGGTTATTAGGACCCCCAGCGCCGCGCCCTGCGGAAAGAGCGCTGCCGCGATAACCCTGTCGACGAGGAAGTTCGTGCACTGCTATGGAGCAATAACACCTTTGCCAACTTTTTTATTCAGCAGGGCTCTTGTGCTATGCCTTTTACCAGTTTCGGGAGAGGTAGCAAATCTGGGGCCAGATTTAAAAAAAGGATGGAGCTCTTGCACGTCTCTTTGTTGAGCAGAAGACGGAATTTCAGGAGGCGTGATGTCCATGACAGGCTGCAGCCACTCAGGTTCGCGCTTACCTAACCCTTAATGGTTAAGAAACCTGTCTTCTTTTTCACCTGGCCATCTCAAGTTAATTTAGGACCTTTCCACGCTCCACTGTTATAGCGCTTTTATTCCACTTTCACCATCCTGTGGAATTCTGGGGTTTGTAGTTTACTGAGGCCAAAGAGCTCTCTGGCTGAGAATTCTAAGGGCCCCTCCCTAAACTGCAAATCCCAGGATTCCATGGGATGTTGAAAGTGGAATAATAGCACTGTAACAGTGTAGTGCAGAAAGGCACTTACATGGATGTATGTAACTGGATTAATCATCACGTACACTCAGTCTGAAAGTTCAACAGGCCGAGCAATCCCTGAGGGCAGCAGCGTGCTAATGAAATAACTTATGGGGTGTGGTATATTAATTTTGCTTCCAGCTGGCCGTTCACAGTCCACAAACTGGGCAGGTGACTAAAATGTTTTCTCATGTGAATCCCCTGCAGAGAAATAGCATGGCATGCCCAGTCATGTTCATTTCAAATTATCTGTCTGCTTGTACACCTGCTACAGATGGAATATTTTAAAGTATATGGGCCTCAGAGTATATAACAAATCCCAAGCAACATTTCTCTCTGCCTGCTCCACATAGGACTGCCCTCTCCACTTAGGATTTTCTGTTTTGAACAGCTGAGGGATTTATACCTTTTAGCTCTGTAGGTCCTTTTGTTTAAGCACATTATGTTTCTGTCTTGTACTTATGTCAGACATGATAGTATGGATGGATGTGATGTTCAAGGGACAAAAATTCTTATGTATGCTTCCTTGATATCAAATATCAGGTCTCCTGTACATTGTTAAGACAATAAGCCTTATTCATTCACTCAGATGTTCTAAGGCAGGGGTGGACAAAGTGTAGCTCGCAGGCCCATTTTTGTGCCCCCCAGGGTAAAAAAAACCCTTTCAAACGTTTTTTTAAAAAATGCTTCTAAATATCCACTGTGGGGGGCATGGGGGCATTTCCACCACGTTTTGCACCACCACCACCGCCCTGCCCAATTTAGGCCCAGGAAAAGTCTTTTCTGAAATCCAAAAATGATGAAAATGGCCCCGTACCCCCTAGATGCATTTGGGAGCAAAACAAATGTTTGTTTTTTGTGGAAATTGCTAGTTGGATAATTCTCTGATAGGTTCCTGTAAGATCTGGAGTCGCTGTATAGATATGGAAAAATAAATGTACATGAACATCCTCATGCATGGTCCAAAATTTAGCCACATCATCACCATGTAGGGGCATAATAATTAGGAAATAATTAATCAAGAGCTTAATAACAGGCACACTGAATTAGGAAAAAGAGCAATGTGGCCAGGGAAAACAAGAATGCTTATGCTTGCAGCTGGATGCAGATAACAGGAAAATCAGCTTGTAGAACTTAGAATGACAGGAAGCCAAGTAGAGCAATGGTAGATAGTAAAAGAGATAACTAACTGAGTAGGCTCAACAGGTGTGAAAGAGAGGTAAACTTTGTGGGTTTGAGCGTCTGGAGTAGGCCAAACTAGGCCAAGGGGAGGGGGAGTGACCACAAGAGATGAACTTTGGTGACCGAGAGCCTCATAAAGCTTCATTTTAATATTAAAAATCACACCCCTAGGGAGGGGTCTGGTATTAAAATTTGGGACTGCCTCTAGGGGCATGCGTATTGCTTGTATGCTTGACATAATAATATTTTCATGACATAGTTCCTATACGCATGTATTTGGATTAGCCAATAATCAGCATTTCTTGCTTCTGTAATGGATGCTTAGCAGGGTATAAAGCTACCTGTGTGTAGCTAATTTCTTGGAGTAGTATATTTTTAGTGTCTGATGCACAACTGCCCCCCTCTTGTACAAGAGAAAATCATTTAATAAATTCATTACATTCTTTTGCTGCTAAAAAAAAACCTGATGTGATTTTGAATTACGGTAACAACCTCACCCCTAGAAACAGTCTTGTACCTAGACCAGCCTCTGCCTCACCAACCAAACTGAACCAAGTTAAAGTCTTAATCTGGCAGTTGTGATGAACAAGGATCCTGCCATATGCTGACACTTATATATGTAGAAAGTGCTGTGATTTCCTAATAAGCATGTGCTATATTTACTTCAGATGATCTAGCACAATCATCCATGCTATCATATTTCCAGTTCCTATGGTTGTGAAAGGTGGACAGTGAAGAAAGCAGACAGGAAGAGAATCAATTTGTTTGAAATGTGGTGTTGGGGAGGAGTTCTATGGATATCATGGACAGCTAAAAAGACAAATTCAGTTGGTTCCCCATATCCACGGCTTCTGTATCCATAGATTCTACCAACCACGGATTGAAAATATTCGACCCCCCCTCAAAAATAAAACAGCCAAGCCCTGATACCGAGGGCCTACTGCAAATGGGTCCTAGTGCAAATCAAACCTGAAGTCTCATCAGAAGTTAAAATGACTAAATTGAAACTGTTGTCCTTTGGATATATCATGAGACCGTGTGACTCACTGGAAAAGTTGATAATGCTTGGTAAAGGAGTGGGCAGTAGGAAAAGAGGAAGACCACACTACAAGTGGATTGGTTCACTCAGGGAAGCCACAGCCCTGAATTTGCAAGGGGGATGTTGATGAGATTTCTCATTCATAAGTCGCCATAAGTCAAAGTCAACTTGACAGCAAATAACAATACCTTTAAATGATGTCGTGGTTTGGACTAGAGTTCTAGGAGACTAGGATTCACTTTTCTGTTTAGCCATGGAGACCCCCGGATTACCTTAGACAAGTCACACTTGCCAAATAACATTGCCTCAGAAAAAGGCAATGGCAAAGCTCTTCTCAGTCTTGCCAAGATAACCCTGATAGAGTTTCTATAAGTTGAAGTCAACCTGAAGGCACAGAAGAACAAAATCTTTAACCATCTGCCACATGTAACATGTGTTATTTTTTCATGAAGGAGAATATCATCTTAGTGGAATCCCCTGAATTTGAAATATCAGTTTGGAATTTAAGTTCTACCTTTGAGGCCAATTAGTGGGAAATGAGATATGCTCTGTTCCAGGTTTCTATTACTGTCTAACTGCAAAGAACTAAGTGGACACCCATTAATTCCATGAATTAAACATAATCAGTATGTTCAGTAGGTCCAGATACATTTGTTTGTGGGGATGACTTTATCTTACCATAATTAAATATGTGCTGTTGATAAATATGTCACCTTTAACATATGAAGTCTAGAAGTGATCAGCAAAATTGTCACCTTGGTAATATGCAGCTTTTTAAATGTCCTAAAGTTGTGTTGTTGCTGTTGTTTTTTTGAAGTGAAACATTAAGGGAATGGGTTACACTGAGGAAAAGAAAGCAACATTCAACCATAGGTATAACAAAGAATAGGAAGAAAAGTGAGAGAGAGAAAGAACCATATATGCTAATAGAGACCCTTAAAGTTATTACTCTCTTTAAAATTATGCAGTATTAATCATATGTCGTCAGAAAGCGTTCATGAAGGTAGTAATAGCAAGAACCTGATTTTTGCTTCCACGTATGTGTTATTAACCCATCCCCACTAGTCAAAATGAACTGTTCATTTTCACTTTCACTACTGTTATTAAATTAATGGAAATTTATTTGGAATCCCGGACTTGTCTGTGTGCTATTTATGTTTTACTATAAACAAATTAGTTTATTATAGCATATATGGATACAGTTAAATGAGAGGCAAAACAAAACATACAGTTAGTGACTGCTTGTGTTTATCATTAGCAATGGTATACATTTTAGAAAACATATAACATTTTGTGAGCATTTAAAATTTTGTGAAACATTACAGTGACTCAAGGACATTTCCTGGCTTTCTTTTTTCCTTTGTAACTTGACGCCTAGTATCTGATTGAAACTGAAAGTCAGGATGATTTCTGTTCTAATCTTCCCTGAGGTACTGACATGCTATATGACCTGTGGCAATTTATTGAGCTCCTTGGACATAACTCCTTCTCAGTGCCACTCAGTTGATTACAATGGAGTTAATCCAGCAATTAATTTGTCCCTCTTTTACCTCAGCTGCGGTAGTAAATAAAAGATTTTAGACAAAAAGGGAACAAATAAGTGATAGCTTTTGGGTTAATTACATTTCAAAGTACAAAGATCCCACAGTTAATGTAGAATGAAGACAAGCAAATTTATTTTCCAGATAAATTCCTGAAAAAAATAATTTTGTAACAATTCTGGTGCTGCTCCTTTTCATTCTAATGGGCCTATGTGCAGGAGACTTTACCCAGCAGGTTATTTCTGAATGGTTTTGAATATGAAGAGAGTTTTCAGCCAATAAATAGGAAGATTTAAAACACAATGTCATTCTGGCTATTTTTTCTTTGATTTGGCTGGCACTTTAAGGTTACTTGACACACTTTTATCTTTTCATAGAAAATAGGAGTTCTCACACATTTAAAAAGTTTTGGATGTGTCATTTGGAAACAAAGAATATAATAATGTGCAAGAGAGCAGAAGAAAAAAATTAAATAATCTTACACAGTTGGGCTACTAGTTAGGCACATGGAAGTACATTAAATTGTAACTCAAAAGATTCTGCTTAAAGTCATAGAATCATAGAGTTAGAAGAGATCCCAATGGCCATCGACTCCAACTTCCTGCCATGCAGGAACACATGCTCAAAGCACACCCAGCAAATTGCCATTCAGCTTCTGTTTAAAAACCTCCAAGGAAGGCAACTCCACCACACTTTGAGGCAGTATATCCCACTGTTGAACAGTTCCTACCATGAGGAATTCCTGATGTTTAGGTGAAATCTCTTTTCCTGTAGTTTGGATCCATTGCTCCATGTCCTAGTCTCTGGAGCAGCAGAAAATAAGCTTGCTCCATCTTCAACATGACATCCCTTCAAATATTTAAACATGGCTCTCATTTCATCTCTTAACCTTCTTTTTGTCATACCTAGTTCCCTAAGCCGTTCCTCATAGGGCATGGTTTCCAGACCCTTCACCATTTTAATCGCCCACCTCTGGACTTGTTCCAGCTTGTTAATATCCTTCTTGAATTGTGGTGCCCAGAACTTGACAAAGTGTTCCAGGTGAGGTCTATCCAGAGAGTGGTATTATTACTTCCCTTGATCTCAGCGCTATATTCCTATTGATGCAGCCTAAAATCTCATTACATATATATATGAATACATAGATGTATTCAGGATCAGATTACAATATACTATTCCAGTATTCTCCAACCTAATTCTATCCACATATGTTGGATCATAATGTATATTTGTAGCGCACACGACCCTCCCTGGACTAGGTGGCCGTGCAAGGTTCGAAGTGCGGGATGCTGGAAGGCAAGAACCAAGCCAGTTCTGGTCTTTGATGATGCAGTTTATTAAGCAAAGAAGCAAAAAGAAAAACGAAAGGCACACAGGCATACATACACTCTGACTCCATCGGAAATGCAAAACAGGCAACGGAGCAGGGTTTTGTTTCAACAGATTATATAGGCTTTTCGTATGCGAGTGGCAAAATCAACCCACTGTGCCAAAACAGGAAGGAGGAGGGGCTATCCCACCTTGGACACCAATTACTGAGGTACCTATGGGCCAGATGCATGACAGGCTCATGGCCAAGTCTTATTACCTGCCCGAAACGGCAGTGGACGGTCTCTAGTCAGGCTTTGCTCTCCCCCACCATACCGGACGGCGTGGGGGGCAAAGCACCCTTTGTTAACATTCCTTGGCTATTTTCACAGGACTGCAGCATAGAGGGCAGCCTGACCTAGCAATGCAACAGCATGAACTAACTCCCAAAATATGTTTGTTAGTGTGAAAACAGGCTGAACTGAAATGTGTGAGTGTGTAACACAGGGCCTACCCAGAGGGCCTTGGGCTCAACAATATTAACCCCAGACAGAAAAAGCATTAGCCATGCTGGCTGCATCATGTGAGTAGCAGTTTGACATGTGTGGAGGGCACCATCTTGGAGAAAGCTGCACTATTACTTTCTCCCCATCCCGTTGTAAAGTGGCAAGGATCCCTACAAGAGATACAATAATTTGTTTCATACACATGTTGTTGGAGCTCCACATTCTGTTTTCACTACAGCTGTTCCCACTGCCCCCTTCCAAAAAATCCAGCATAAAGAAATGTCTCGCCTCTTTGGTAGTGGGAATGGCCGATGTGAAACAGAAAACAAATCAGCTATGTGTGTAGTTGTTTCCCTACCATTCATAGGCTCAGTCTTGGGATCTTGATTTCAGCGAGGAAACCAAGATTCTTTGTTATGCCTCTCATGCATCAGTGAAGTTGTAAAACAAACAAACAAAATTCATACTATGTTTCTTCTATTGTGTCTTCAGCATGCTGCCCAGTAGAGTTAATGGTGAGGACTGAGGAGTATGTTGCAAGCAGGCTTGGACAAACTCACTGCTATAAATTTGCTAGCTGTTTTGAAGAGAAAGTCACTTGTATTTGCTCAGAACTTGAGGCCACAGTTATTGTATGATCTGAGGAAGTATCCAGTGCACTATGATCAAGTTTTGGGGCATCACTTTCAGTTGCTGCAGCCTGATGATGTGAACAAAATGCTTGCATTAGTTTGTAGGCTTGCCCTTGGCTTATCTTGGATGATAAGTTCTAGTACAGATGATTAATTGGGTGGACCCAGGGGTTGGTAAATGCTTCACTCTTTCAGGGAGAGGTGCCTGCTGCCTTCCAGGAGGTTGTTGCATGCCCTATCCTGAAGAGGATTCCTCCAGATCCAGAACTATATGAGAACTAGCAGTCTGTTGCTAATCTCCTTTTGGGGCATGTGTGGTGGCTGGGCAAGTTCAAATGTTCTTGTAGGAAACAGATTTTCTGGACCAACTGCAGAATATGGTACAAAAACAGCCTTAATTACTTTGACTATTGAACCACTCTCAGTGAAAGATTGGGGAGATGCTACCCTGTTGATTTTCCTGGATCTCTCAGAGACATTCAGTACCATTGAACATGGTATCTTACTGAACCAGCTTTGTGGGATGGTAGTAGGAAGCAATATGTTACAGTGGTTCCACTCGTATCTATAGGGTTGGTTCTAGAAAGTGACAAATTTAGAATTCCTGCTTAGCCTGGTGGCTATTAAACTGTAAAGCACCTCAGGGTTTCATCCACATTGTTTAGTAAAGTAAAAACATGGCTTTTTATTAAAGCCTTTTGGATTCTGATTCATTTTATCCATCAATTTCCATAGTATTAACTGATTTTACTGTCTTATTCTCATTTGTCAACTTGAGTAACAAGCTGTTAGACAGTTATTCTTAATTTATTATATTGTTTAAATTGGTTACATTGCTTCTATTATAGGTCACTCAGATATTGTATAATGTAGGGCATTTAATGTATAAACATTTAAACAAATAAAAATATTTTAACTCTTTTTATTCTATATGCATGGTTGGATCCAGACTTTGTTTGGCAAGTCTATTCTAAATATGACTAATGGGATCTATCCTATAGTGGCTAAAATGAATTGCCAGAACCAGAGGGTGAAAACAACAACTCAAATGTTGGTTTTCTTAAATTATCTGTTTTGATTACACTTTTGTATCTGTGGCTATGTCCAGACATAAGCAAAGCCAAGCTGGATCAGATGAAAGATGAGATTAGTGTAACATCTAGTTTCCTACAATGGCCAAATAGATGTTCACAGGGCACCCACATAAGGGCCCTAGCACTTCCCTGAAATTGTTGCCAGTGATTGGTATTCAGGATAGTCATGTCTAGTAGCCATTGATGGGATTAGTTTCCCTGACTTTTGTCTGATGTCCTTCAAAAGGTTTTTAAGTTGATGGCCATCACTAATAAAGTGGAATCATAAATCATTATTTGAAGCTGGCTAAGGAGTGGGATGACTTACCTGTCAACTTACACCCAGGACATGACTACTTGAGTAGTTCCTTCAATATGGACTCCTATCTTCTGGAAGCAATAGGTGTTTAGAGAGCTGGTGGACATCTATCTGGAATATCTCCAGATTTAATAGACTCTGAAGAATGGCCAAACTCTGCACTCAGCATCCACAGTTTCTCTCCAGATAAGCAGTTTTCTCCTCCTACAGTCCAATCCATTTTTACTCAGAAGACATTAAATGCATAGATTATGATACAATCTACAGCACACAAAGCATGCAAAGAAGAGGAAATGGTAGGATTGAAGGGAGCTCAATAAAATGAGATAAGAGATTTAGTTAATGAGATAAAACAGTAAATGTATATCAAAAAGCTTAAGAAAACAGGTTAGTAGTCTTTAAGAAGTAGTTTGAAAGCAGACAAACCAGTAGCATAATTAATATAGGGAGAAAGATCAACAAAAAGTATATGAAGATCCAGAAATAAATACAGACATAAACATGCATTCTAAAATGTGCCACTGAACTCCTTTAGAAGTGTATCAGGAAATTCCAGTATGAGTTGGCTCTTATTTGCTTAAGAAGCATTTGAAACTTACTTGGATTTCATAAGGCTTGTTTGAATTCCTTCAATGGCCCTTCCTAACTTCTAGGATCTTCAAGGATAAACTTTATTAATTGTACTTATTGTATGAATGAATGAATGAATGAATGAATGAATGAATGAATTTCTGTCCCACCACCATCACAGGGGCATTTGATGAGGACAAGAAAAAGATTCTTCTCAGTGGTCGCTCCCAGCTTATGAAATTCTCTTCCACAGGAGGCTTAGCCAACCCTGCCCCCATCTACTATCTTTCTGTCAGCAAGCAAAGACTTTTTTATTTAGATAGGCTGTCAGCTTGTAGGTTACTGTGCGACAAGGTTCTTTTTAATTGGATGTATGCTTTCACCTTTTTACTATGTTATAATGTTTTTAACTGTTGTAATTCAGCATGTTTAATATAACTTTTTATTTAATTGTTAAACACTTTTGTAACAGATAATTTTTAGTGTACTTTGTTTTTAACTTGATGTGAGCCACCTTTGGTCTCATGCGGGGAGAACAGTGGATTATAAAATGAAATGAAATGTAATAAGGATCTTATTGCTTGCTCTTTACCTTATTTTTTTTAACTTTTTAAAAATGTTGTAATCCATGTCAAAGCCTATAGAACAGGAGATGATAATTCAGTAGGTAAGTACTAATTTACCCATTCTCTCCTCTATAGATCACCTTTACATTATTACATGTCTGGTTTTCTGAGAACAAGGAGGAAGGCAGCAGTAAAACGTACTGCAGGGAAGGACGCTATAAAGAAGAGAAATAGTGGCAGTTACAATGAAAGATGGGAGTGTGGATGAGGAATTTGATAGGAGAGGCAACTGAGGCATACAGAGGAAATTATAGGAGAGTAGGAGTAAGATACATTGAGGGAATGGAGATCACAGTTTCAAGATTGGAGTAGACAATCAATAGTTTTTAAGAGTCTTGGAAATTGTTTCAGAGAAGCATCCGTTCCCGTTGTGTGCACACATACTTCTTTTTAATCCTACTGTTGCCTCTACTCAAAATGGTTTTGCAAATATCTGAAACAATGTAAAAGTGTCAAGATCTGTGTTCCAGAGGCAACGATGGGACTGATGTAGTGATTATAAATCATCTTCACCTCTCTGTAAAAGAGAGAGAGAGAGAGAGAGAGAGAGAATGACAATTGGTTTATTGGACGGCAAGATTAATTTTGATTGTTGAATATTTTTATGCTGCTTAACTGTTTAAATAGATTAACATTGTTTTAAAGTTGTTTAATTTGTTTTATGCCATCCTGAGATCTTCACATATATCATGGACAGGGACTTTTAAATGAAAAATAATATTATCTGTCCTTAACCTGAATCTGGATTTGGAAATACATATGGTCACTTGAGCTCTATAAATTGCATTTATTTTGTAGTAGCGTAGCTATAAGAACATCCTATGTGAGATAAAGCTGACAAGCTAGCTTTTCACACTTAAGTCCAATGTGCCAACCACACCCATCATTGGGGATGCCTGGTCTGTCCAAGGTACACATACCTTAGTTATATCATGTTTGGATTACTGTAATGAGCTCAACACAGGGCTGTTTAGAGCTGCAGCCAGAGTGTTAACTGTGGCTAGTTACAGGGACTGTACAATCGTCTTGCTCCAACAGCTCCACTGTTTGTTGATTTGTTTCTGGGCCCAACTCAAAAGTGTTTGTCATGACCTATAAGGGCTTATATGGATTAGACCCAGGCTTTCTCTTTGTACAAACCTGCCTAAATCATGACATCCTCAGGAGAACCCTTTCTTTTAGTCTCAATACTTTCATAGAGATGGTTGGTGGGTACATGAGGTGGCTGACCTTAGGCGCTGCAACTACTTCCCTAATTAAGCTAAAATAGTTCAGTCCCTGTCCTTCCAACAGCAGGCAAAAACTTTTCTTATTCTGATGTATGCTGTTATTGGAAATCCAGTATGCTGTACCCTGAGTAGGCACTGAGTTGTAAAGGACATACTGAACCTTGCCAGAAAAGGAAAACACACAACACAGAGCTTTTGATCAAAAAGGTGCCCCACAACCTATGCAGTAAGAGAGCAGGCAAGGCAAGTTCATTGAGCATACTCAACATTTCTATACTGAGTTAACAAAAAGGCAGACTTCTAAGAAATTCTACTGTGCATGCTTATCTTTGCTACTTGCAAAGCTAAGTCATATCTGCTGTTTCACTCACAGTAAATGTGTATAGAACTGCAGTTTTAATAATTTAATCCAGCTATTTGGACAGAAAACAACAAATTTCTTCACAGTGCACAAGACTTAGGCCATTTCTAAACTACACTGTTACAGTGCTATTATTCTACTTTCAACATCCTATAGAATCCTGGGGCTTGCAGTTTAGGGAGGAGCATTAAGAATTCTCAGCCGGAGAGCTCTTTGGCCTCAGTAAACTATAAACCCCAGAATCCCACAGGATGTTGAAAGTGGAATAATAGCACTATAACAGTGTAGTGCGGAAATTGTCTTTATGTTGCTTTGAAATCAAATAAATGTGAAGTAATAGATAATCTGCTGAAGGACAAATTAGTGTTTCATATGGTCTTTTTGCTATAGAGTAAGACATATAAAGGGATTCTCCCTGTCACATATGTGGATACTTTCTTATGGCTCATCTGGACAGATTTAAGAAATTATTCTAGTAGTCAGTTTCTGAGCTGCATCTCTTGCTTCTATTCTATCACCACTATCCAATGACGTTCTGTTAATTGTGAGCTTTTTTGGGTTCATTTTCTACATTTTGTCCCTTTTTGTTCCCTTCCAAAACAAATCATTACAATCAAATCAAAACATTACAAATCCACCAACAGCATACCTTATCTTCTGAATATAGTTTAACTACTGTGGTTTGTAAAAGCAGTTCATATCTTGTTAATCTGTGCACATCTGTTGGTATTGTAGGCTGGGATTTTAGGGCCAGCTATGTCTAGTCTCCTTGCCCCTCCTAACGTTTCCTTCTGTTTCCATTTGTCAATTTGTATCTGATTTGGGATCTTTGTGTTTTCTTTTTTTTCTAAAATATTCTGTACAGCGGTTCATTTATAGCTAAAACAATGAGATCTTTTCACCACTGGATGATAGATGGTGAATATTTATCCCTCTAGCCATAGTCTTAAGTTTTTCTGCAACAGTAAAAGCATGAAGAAGCCAACAATGCTGACCCTCCATCAGGTTCTGTGTTTCAAGAATATGATTTAAGGGAAGTGCATCTACAACTGTCAAGGAGTTTTCTAATTAACACATTTTAACACATGTCACCCTGTTTCCTGGGGGTCCCGTGAGGGACACCAAAGTGTGCTCAACTATAGGTGGGCAAAATTAGCTCTGAGCACTGCTTTAGCGTTACAAGAGGCAGGGTAACTTAGCAGGATCTTGAACCCTATGTCTACGGGGTCAGGCCAGTCAAGAAGCAAACCGTTTTGAAAGAATAAATGAGATCTTTATTAAAATACAGTGAAACAGTGTATGCAACTCACTCACTCAGATAACTATGGAAAATAAAGGTGGGAGTGCGATAGAGGGATTTTTCAGAGGGATAGTTGAATTGGGTGATACGAAACCTGTCCTGAAGTCCGAAAGAATAGAGAGCAATGCTGGGGTTCGATGTGGCTCAGCACGTGGAGCTGAGGGGAGGCTCGCCACGCAAAGAGGCAGCAAGGCGGTCTGGAACTCGGGAGCGATCCAAGGAGGGTCTCAGAATCAGGGTTTTTTATAGGGAGAAGTGTGACTGCAGGCTATGCCGTACTTGGTGAGAACAATGGATTTCGGGTGCGAGACAAAGCCTCGGAAAGGTCAAAATTTAACATGATTGAGTTAGGTCCGAATTGACAAAGGAGCAGCCAGTATGCAAATGCACGATGCTGGACAGTTGATAGTTCAGCTAGTCAAGTTACCTGCTCGGGGCAGGGAGTCCTTTGTAGGTGGCGCGCATACATAATAGGGTGTTTGCCGGGAGGTCTCCTGAAGCGGCGATCTGGCTATTTCTGGCTTGCCTGTATTGTTTAGGAATATTGCAGCAATCAGTCGCCAGCCTAGTTTCGTGCTTGTCCAGGGGCCTCACAAACACGTGGCAAAGGGTGGTGGAAGGAAGCTGAATTATTGATATCAAAAGGATATCTTTATGCTATCGCCAAGGCGGCCTAGAAGCTGCAGATGCAAAACATGCAATGAAAAATGACTAACCATTGGACAAATCCTCATCAACCCCCTGATGGATCTATCAATTGTAATAAACAAATGATGATATCCTCATCAAACATCACAAAGAAACATTATTTACATGACATGTCCAGCATTAATGTTTTATGTATCACCACTGATGCATTTATACTTCTGTTTACCGGGAAAAAGAACTGCAAGTAATTAGCTGTTTCTCTTTTACTTCCAAGTTCTCAAGGTGACATACTGTATAAGAGTATAGGAGTTTCAAGCTATGTATTCTAACATCTTTCTTACATTTTACTATACTATTTTCAGTGCTAATACTTATTTTTGTTTTTGCAGAACGTTGAAATTATTATGTCAATTTCTATGGCATTTTGATGGTTTGGGCTCTGATGTTTGTATTTTTAATGTTATTGCGCCAGCTTGGCTTTTCTTTTGCAGTAACTTTGCATAATTTTTAATGTTGGCTTTATATTAATATATTTTAGGTTTAGATTATTATACTTGTTTAATAACACTTGTAAATTCAAATAATAAGTAAGTAGTGACACAGCATATAGTGAGCAGTCTTATGCCCTTTTCTGCTCTTTTCTATAGGTTTGTGGAGTTATTTGGAGCAATAAATGTGATTGCTTAAAAAACTCTATTCCATTTTTCATTTTCAAAAGCACAATCGAGCGCATCACATTAAAATAAATTCCTGGAAGAAGGTTGTTGGGACTACAGTTTAATTTTAAGACTACTTTTATGTTTGCAATCCACTCTCACGTGTTTTGACAAGAATGTCTTTTATTAACAAGGTAGGATACGGTGATTCTGCAGTGTTAGAGAAACATACATTAAGGCCATTTCCGCACTAGACTGTTATAATGCTATTATTTCATTTTCAACACCCCATGGAATCCTGGGGTTTGCAGTTTAGGGAGGGGCCTTGATCCCAGGATTCCATAGGACGCTGAAAGTGGAATAATAGCGCTATAAAGTCTAGTGCGGAAATGGCCTTATGCAATAAATATCTGAAAGAAGTTTGGAATGAGGAAGGAGGGCATATTTGTTAAGGGATGCTCCCTGTGGAGCTGTAATTTTATTAGGCTATTTAAAATAAAAGTTACGCATAACAGGTAAAATAAAATGATGGGGGGGACGATACGAGGGCGCTTAAAGACCAATTAACCCTTAAGTTAAGGCAAAAAAGGAAAAGGAAAATTAGCTTCAGTAACAGCTGACGCGCAGGGGCGGAATCTCCCCCCCACGTGACCCACTCTGCCGGAAACGCTCCCGGGTTACTCGGCTTCTCTCTTGGACTAAAATGGCGGCGGCCAGCAGAGGGGCTTCTCTGGCGGGAAGGCGGCTTCTCTGGACCTGGCCGGGTCGCCTTGTTGCGCGGAGCCCAGCCTCGGGAAAGCGGGTGAGTGTGGCGAATGGTTTTCGCGCTTAACCGGCGAGTACCTCCCACCCTTCTTGTCTTCTCTAATTGCTGCCGGCATTATTCGGTATTGTTATTCGGGGGCGGCAGTTCCACCGGCTTGTTTTCGGTGCGCTGCATGCCGGGATACGTAGTCTTTTGGCAGTAATAATGGCACGGCGCGTGGCTTCTCGGGCATCGACGTCTCCTCTGACGGCGAAATCTCTGCAGTAGCTGCCGAGGCCATTTCTGCACTAGATCTTATAGTGCGATTATTCCACTTTCAGCATCCTATGGAATCCTGGGGTTTGCCGGCTGGCCCCTCCTGAAACTGCAAACCCCAGGATTCCATAGGATGTTGAAAGTGGAATAATCGCGCTACAAGAGTGTAGTGCGGAAATGGCCTGAGAATGGTAGTTCGTGCGGTTTTTGTGTCAGCTCTCAGGATTCTCGTGGTGCCTTTACACGGAGTACCAGAGGCGAACGCTGGATCGTGTAAAAATACGATCGGGTGCGTGTAAAGTGCATTGTCCTGCACAACCAAGGCTAATGGAAGTTGCAGTCGAGCAACATCCGAAGGCAGAAAACAAACTCGCTCCATTTTCTACATGACGTCCGTTTTGATACTTAAAAGATAGCTACTATGTTATCTCTCAGGCCCTTTCCACACTGCACTGTTATAGCGCTGTTGCCCCTCTTTCAACATGCCATGGAATCCTGGGTTTTGCAGTTTAGGGAGGGACATTTAGGATTCTCAGCCAGAGAGCTCTTTGGCCTCAGTAAGCTGCAATTCCAAAGGATGTTGAAAGTGGAATAATAGCACTATGACAGTGTAGTGCAGAAATGGCCTCAGTTTTCTTTTCTTCAGAGCTGGAAAGCTCCCCAAATTGTTCTTCATGAGGCTTGGTTTCCAGACTGTTGATCATCTTGGTCTGGTCCTTCATACAGTCGTGTTTAGTCTGGACCCCTTTTTCTGGACTGAATTCCTCTGCTCAAGTAGCAAGGAATGATGCTTGCCCACAGTACCAGCTTGGGTGGGGTGACTTGAGAAGAGCTGTTTCTGTTCAATGGCAGGATTCCCCCCTCATGTGTATTCCCTGGCATATCTGTGTGGTCCCTTCTTACAGCTCCCAAATGTGTGATTGGTAGAGATAAAACACAAAAGACAATTGCAAAAACACAGATGAAACTGTTACAGGATAGAATAACAATGATACTGAGGCTTTTCCCTTTTATATTTGATTGATAGGGGGGTCAGCCATGGAGCTGTAAGGCACCCTCATCATGCTTTGAACAGTCCAGTGGGTTTGTCTAAAACTTAGAGCTCAAGCTGGTTTCCTCCTTGTCACTGTAGTAATAGTTAACACTGTTTTGCTAGAATAACACTAATAGGATCAGAGTCTTGAGAGTTATTTATTATGTTTGTGTTAACTTTTTCTAAAAGGTTAGCTTTGTTAGTGTGTTGTACCAAAAAGAGAAAAACAGCAAAAGAGTCTTGTGACACCTTAAAAGTAACCATTTTTATTTGGTATAAATGTTTTTGAGCTCTGGTCCATATAATGTTTGTTGCCCTTAGGGTGTCATGAGACCCTTGGTTGTGCTCTCATCCAAGTGTAACTAAAGCATTAATTTCTTTCACACAGTTCTATAAGAAGTCTTACTTGCTTAGAAGTGTATTTGTATCCCACCACTTAACAAGACACTTTCCCCCAACAGTCTTTACATCTTGGGGGAAGCAGGTTCAGAGCAACCAAGCTAGCCCGAGAAATTGTCTTAAATGTTCCTGAAACAAAGGTGTCATCTCTTGAAAATGGTTTGAGAGTGGCTTCTGAAGATTCTGGACTTTCAACATGCACAGTAAGTAATAGTTGTGAGAGAAATACACCCCTAACCCTCCAGCTCTGCATTTTCAGAGTTCTTTAAACAAGGAGCCAAGGTCTTGGAAGGAAGGGCAAGGGGAGGGGTGACTGGTATTTAAGCTGTGACTTTGAGCACAAATTTCTTGGAAGCAGTTTTCAGTGAAATCTGTGAGACTTCAAAGTAAGGATGCCTCTGCTCAGGACCCTGCTGTAATGAGAGTATGCTCCTCTTACACAGGATGCACTGATGTAAACCTTTCTTGTGTTTGGTAGAAGAGTCACATTGATAAAAATGTTTATTTTAAAGGCTGATCCAATGGATCACTACCATCAGAAGGGCAATGTAACAGAGAGTAGTAACAGTTGCTGACATCTGTGCTGTTATGTTGATGTTTGAAGTTGATTCAACATGCTATGTGGTAAATTGGGAGTGTGTGTGTAAGCGTGGGGTCATGATAATCTCCAGAATGTACATTCAGTATTATTAAGCAATGTTTTTTTTTAACCATGGGAGCACATGTTATTCTAAAGTGATTTTAGTTCTCGTGGAACTATGTAAATCCATGTAATTCCGTGTGCCTAGTAATGGTTTTGGACTATGTTAATACAATGACAGGATAATTCTGCTGCACCTACACTTTGCCCAGAAAGCTACTGGTTAGCTTTGTGCATTTTTTTTTCAGAGCTACCTTTTGACATGGGGAATTTACAGAAGGTTATTAGGGTTTTTTGTTTTGTTTTTGTTTTAATATACAAGCTGCTTTAAGGTGATGCTCATTGTATGTATTGTGATCTGCTAAGAGCAGTCTGGTGAAAATGAAGGAATTTTTAAATAATGGAAAGAAGAGCTTTTGAACTGCCCCTAATTTCTTAGTTCTTCCCTTGATACACTTCTAACAATGTTTCATCGCTCCTTCTGCTCTCTGCCCCCAAGATTATTGATTGATCATGTGGTATGGAATCTATATATGGGGAAAAAATCAGGATGTGGTGTAAGCATCAAGAAATGAGGCTGTTTGCTTCATTGATAAAAAGTACATACAAGTAACGAGAGCATCATAAAGTATGTTAGAAGATGGAGGGGAACTTCTGTGAGATTAAGGAAACTAAAAGTGTACAGATATAACTCTTACTCCATTTTCTAGTTAGTAGATGAGAAATGTGTCATACTGAGATTTTACCCTTTTGATCAACACCTACATTTGCCTCTCCAACATGTTGCATACTGTATTTATTAGGCTTTAAGACTAATGGTTTGTTTTTAATGAGGTGGGACTCTGGATTGATGCTGGAAGCAGATATGAAAATGAGAAAAACAATGGAACAGCTCACTTCCTGGAGCATATGGCTTTTAAGGCAAGTTGTCAAAGTAGCTTTCCCATATTGGTTATGACATTAAATATTAATATGCATTCATCTTTAATTCAGCAGTAAAACCTTATGCCTAGCTTCAGATTAGGAAATGAAAAGCAACATCAAAGTAAACAGTTTAGATTTTGTTTCAATAAATTGCATCTGGTTTATCTGTGAGTGAAGTAACCTTGTTCAAAGTACTTTATACACAATAATTTTAATATATTTGCAAGTTTAAGGGAAGGAGAGGTACTGTACAGCAGGAGTATGCGTAGTTTAAATTTCCAGGATCTGCTTTGTATTTCACAAGAAGTCTGAGGTTCCTCAACTAGGCTGAAGCCTAGTCTAGGATAGAGGCTCAATAAGACAGACATAGCTTGAGGCAAAAAGATGCCTCTGTCTCCATGCTCACCCCAGTAGTTTGTTTTTTAATACCAGGACTAGAGCATAAACACAGATCTACTCTGTTTCCCCTGCAATCTTCTCTTGACTTAAGAGGACTTGATTTAGGAGGGAAGTGAAGCTTTTGGTTAAATCATTAAAATCACTCTTGCTGATTTACCTCAGATTGCCCATAGATTCTTATCTGCCTTCTGCCCAACTTTTTTTTACAGCTTACAAGCTTCATAAAGCTGACAAAAGTCCCTTTTTTGTTAGTCTGCTGAGGGATCTTTCCCACATGCATTGTCTGTTGTGAGTGATAAATCTGCTGGCTCTGCAGCCATCACAGTCGCTAGAAAGATCTGCCTCTTATATGACATGGTGTTATAACATCACATGATGCATATTCCATTCTTGTCAGATTTACAGTCCAATCATCATCTGCTATGCTGGCAGAAGGCACTTAATAGCTTGTGGCACAGTAACTGAAATGCCAGTAACATAACATGGGTCGAGTCTTCCATTAGCATAGGATACTTGGACTTAATATTGTGGCCTTGGGGCATTCCATTGATATCAAAGAGTTCCATTTCATTTGCATGGCGTCCCTGGGCAACTGAACACACAAATGTTTTAGAGGCAAAATTATTACTTGTCCTCAGTTCTGTGTGTGAATTAATTAATGTGTAGTTTCCTTTGCCTTGAATGCTCAAGGCAGATGGAATCCTATGTCCACTCTTCAAAAGGCAATTTAAACTGGGTCATACATGATTTACTTTAAATGCCCAAGCTTTGCCCTTGGGAGGACAAGGTCTCCATAGCAGACAGGCACTCACTTGAGACTTAGTTTCTGAAAAGTGACTTCTAAAGCTATTTGCTTAAGTGACTTACCTGCTGCATTTGGGCTACTTTCTGGTGTTCTGGTGTAATTCACCCTTGCGTTTACCCCCAGTAAAATTGTAATTTGATAGAAGATGTTACTATGGCTGTCTGGAAGGGTTGCTGTTGTTTTTTTAAAGCTGTTTGAAAGCATATCCTGATCAAATCCAGTGTCCTGTTAGGGAAGTTCCATATAGTTATATTTTTTATTCTGTACTGAAGTCATCTCATTTAGATTTCAAATAATTCTCTTTATTTAAATTGCAGGGAACAAAAAAGAGGTCTCAATTGGATCTAGAACTAGAGATTGAAAACATGGGAGCTCATCTTAATGCTTATACTTCCAGAGAACAAACTGTGTATTATGCAAAGGCTTTCTCTAAAGACTTGCCAAGAGGTAACATTGAGTTTTGGGGAACTTCTGATGAGTTTCTTTCAGGAAGAAATTGAAACAGATTAACTCAACTTTTAACCTTCAGGAAATGTACACCTTAAATATATGTTCCCGTATGTTTTTGCTTTTGTTCTCTCCATGGCATACTCCTCCATACCGTCTTTGAAGCTGAAGCCTAAAACATGAGGTTGTAATAATATTGATTGTATACTCTCCAAAGGATATAACAACATATGTGTGCAGAGGAGCACAGCCTAAGAGTTAATATATAAATTGCTTCTTGGTGACTTAACCTTGATTACTTTGCTAGTAAGTAAATTACATGGATAGGGAATGTGTATAACAGCCTTTAAAGTGGCACTTTGTTTAAGCCTTGATCCAACCTTAATTTAGTAGGGATATACATTCAATCAATCAATAAATAAATCAAACTTTGCAGTACTTGGAATTCCCCAAATCCTGTGACCAGCATGACCAGTAGTCACACTAACTCAGAGATTCTGGGAATTGTTCCCCTCCCACAAATGTAACTTTTATATACTTTGGTTTTATTACTTTCTATAGTGGCTGTAAAACACTGATGTGTCACTGTGTAACAGCTTTTTTCAACTTGGTATCCTAGGAAATTTTGGATTATAACACCTATCGTTTATTGAAAGTACTGCTTGGGGCTTAGGAGTGTTGCTGATTTATCGGATAGCTGCTGCCTTTGGGCTCAAACCGAGCCGCTATGGAAAGAATAGTGTTGGGATTATTTGAATACATTGTGTTCCAGAGTGCAAAATAAACTAATGCATCAATGTATTTTCTAACTTGTCACTCCTTTCATATAAAGTTACTTTACAGCAGTAATGGTCAACTGCACAGAGGGCAGGCTGTACGAGTGTGTTCTGGTACATTGTAGGTTTTGTCATTTCATTTCCAGTTGACTTTCGGCTGAAAAAAGGGAGGTTAGGGTGGTTTGTAAGGGACCACTATGTTTGCACCAGACCACTCTATCTGCAGGTGATTTTCATGTGTGTGGAGCAGTTCAGATAAAAATTGCCAGAAAATCAGTCTCCCAAAAATGGAAATACTGAATGGATCAGGGGCTTAGGGGAACTGCCAGAAGACTTTCAAGGGTTGTAAAATTGGGCTCTGGGACCACATACTTTTCATAAGCCACACTTTCTTCACCCTTGCTCTACAGTATATAAATTGTAAAGTTCTGGACACTAAGAGTAGAATGGGAATATAAAGATCTTGTTAATGCTCCTCAATCTCCCCTTTCCATGGTAAGACATTCAAGAAAGGCAGCAAAGTCATTTTAAAACCAAGACTGCAAACTTCTGTAAACTTATGAGGAACCTTGTTCTTCTGAAACTAGTGATGTCCTATAAATTAAACCGGTTAAGAAAATATGAGAAAAGAGCGTGCTTGCCACTTATTTCCTGCACATGAATAGCTTATATAGTACATGCTCAAGAATTTCATTCATTAAAAAAAAAGGATGCTTATTAGACAGTCTACAGTGAACAGAATGAATGTTTTCTTTGTTATAGAAATATCGTCAAGTTACATTTTTCTTGTTTTGTCTCCAGCTGTGGAAATTCTTGCTGATATAATACAGAATAGCACATTGGGTGAGGCAGAGATTGAACGGGAGAGAGGAGTAATCCTTCGAGAAATGCAAGAAGTTGAGACTAATCTACAGGAAGTTGTCTTTGATTATCTGCATGCCACAGCTTATCAGAACACAGCACTGGGACGGACCATTTTAGGACCCACTGATAACATAAAGTATATCATAGTTTTTGTACTTTTGTGTCTTAAATTATATTGCAATTACCAGTTTGCTAGGGATCAAGAGAGCTTTTGTGTTTAATTTTTGTGTTTTGTGTTTAATTTTGTGTTTAATTTTTCTGCATAATTCTTGATTTTCTACTGAATCAGTGATAGTTGTACATAACTCACATGACATTCCTCAGAATCCTGCTTTTTTGGCAGAAGTATTTCCCTCTTTTCAGGTACACTTTGTGTTACATTTTGTAATAGTGCTCATGGCAGTATAGTTTTGCCAAATTATGTTGCTAGATTATTCAATATTTCTAGTTTTTTTAAAAAAATCATAGAATCAGAGAAATGTAGTGTTGGAAGAGACCACACGGGCCATCCAGTCCAACCCCCTGCCATGCAGGAACACCCTCAAAGCACTCCCGACAGATGGCCAACCAGCCTCTGCTTAAAAACCTCCAAAGAAGGAGACTCCACTACACTCTGAGGCAGCATATTCCACTGCCAGACAGCCCTGACTGTCAGGAAGTTCTTCCTGAGGTTCAGGTGGAATCTCCTTTCCTGCAGCTTGAATCCATTGCTCCTTGTCGTGGTCTCTGGAGCAGCAGAAAACAAGCCCTCTCCTTCCTCTACATGGCATCCCTTCAGATATTTAAACATGGCTATCATGTCCCCTCTTAACCTTCTCTTCTGCAGACTAAACATCTCCAGCTCTCTAAGTCTATCCTCATAGGGCATGTCTTCCAGGCCTCTCACCATTTTGGTCGCTCTCCTCTGGACTTGCTCCAGCTTGACCATGTCCTTGAATTGGGGTGCCCAGAACTGGACACAGTATTCAAGATGAGGTCTAACCAAAGCAGAGTAGAGTGGTACCAGTACCTCCCTCAATCTAGACACCATACTCCTATTGATGCAGCCGAGAATTGCACTGGCTTTCTTGGCTGCTGCATCACACTGCCGACTCATGTTCAGCTTGTGGTCTATGAAGATTCCTAGATCCCTTTCACACGTACTGCTATCCAGCCACATGTCCCCCATCCTATATTTCTGTATTCCATTTTTACTACCTAAGTGTAGGACCTTACACTTCTCTCTGTTGAATTTCATTTTGTTAGCCTTGGCCCAGCGCTCCAATCTATCCAGGTCATTTTGAATTTTGATCCTGTCTTCTGGCATATTAGCAGGATCAAAATCTTTTATATTGTAACTGCCATGCAGTATCATTAACCAATGTGAGTGTTAGCATGGTAAGTGGAAAGCACCAAAAACCTTTCTAGTCCTTCTTGGTGAACTTCCACTAGTTGATCAACATATCTTGTGTCCTCATATTTTGAAAACAGTTTACTGGTTTCAGGCCTTGTGGCTGAATGTTGTATTTTTCCCCCATTGTTATACTTGTGTACTGTATTTGAACACAGATCTAATAAGACATAGAATACAGTAATAAACATGCAATGCTATGGAAATCCCCTTTCCATAAAACTCATGTATAGTACTCTGCTTGTAGTGTGTTATTTTAAATAAACAGCAGCAAGATCAGTCAGTCTGCCCAGATTACCCCATTGAGGCAAATACAGTGTTGTGCTATTGGTGTAAAAATGAAATGAAAAATGATCTGCGTCAAACATGGGGAACAATTTTGCTGCATTTTATAGAGATTTGTATCACATCTTTCAATACACAAATGCTTGTCCATGTTTACATACATGTATTCGCACACACATGTCCAGCTCACAGAGCCTGGCAGCTCTTAGTTTCCTGGCTGGAGATGGGGCCTAAGTGAGCTCCTTTTCAGCTCTGCAGTCCTGAGCCAACTAGCAGTTGGAACTAAGTATTCTTTCTTGCAGGGAGAGAGGAAGTAAGCTTTCTGCAGCTGCTGCTTCCTTGACCATATGGTGGTACATCACTGTATAGCTTAAGGCAAGTTATCTCATAGATGAGACTATACTTGTTGACACAAGAGCACACTTTCCTTCTGTGCTTCATACTGTTTCCCTGATCTGCTTACAGGTCCATCAATCGCCATGACTTGGTGGAATACATTACCACACATTATAAAGGACCCAGAATGGTACTTGCTGCTGCTGGAGGTGCGTAAAATGAATACAATGTTTTGGTAATTTTTTAATTTTCTGGTAAAGGAAATACTTACAGTAGGCTCCCCCCCCCCCCGGTTTGGTGCCAATTAGATAGAGAAAAAGACCTGACAATCCAGCAGCAAATTTGGTTGGCCCTAAAACAAGAGACCAAAATGTAGAAAGGTACAAGCTTAGCAAAGATCCTGGTCTTAGCAGTTGTGCATTAGTTGATACAGCTTTAGATATGGGATATAAAGAATCTGAAAGGGTAAAATAGTTCAAGCTGAGCAGTGGCCAACAGATTTTTATAATTTGGTGTTCTAAGCTGAAATATTTCACCGTGCATGCATATGTATATTTTTCATGCACATCGTAGCTAAACTGTAGTTATGTGCCATTTTTTTTAAGGAGTCGCTCATGATGAGTTGCTTGACCTAGCAAAGTATCACTTTGGTAACTTGCCATCTGTGGAAAGAGGAGCAGCACCAGCCTTGCCCCCTTGTCGGTTCACAGGCAGTGAAGTAAGTTGAGTACTTCTATTTTCAGGCATGTCTTCATAGTATCAGCATTTGAGAAGTGACTGACAATGCAGTTTGCAATGCAAGGTATCTGATTTAGCTGAGGTTTGATTATAAAAACTGCTGACAAGTTTGATATCTAAGTATAGGTTGTCAGCATTTTTCAAACCTTCCTCAGTAATTCAGAAGTATTGTTTCAATACCATTTGTGGAATTTTTGACCCATATCCTGGATTTTTTTCTCATTTAATCTCTTTTATATATCTTAAGATTTTATGTTATCTTCTTTGCAGAGCTCATTATGTGGAAATAAAAGCTTTGCTGTTGGTTAATTTATTAGGAAATTTTATTCAACTTGCTATTTATCTTAAATCCATTTTGGCTGTTGTATTCGTTAACATTTTCTAAACCCCTGTGTTATTTTGATCAGATTCGAGTGCGAGATGATAAGATGCCTTTGGCGCACATTGCAGTTGCTGTTGAAGCAGCTGGCTGGTGTCACCCAGACACTCTTCCTCTTATGGTGGCAAATACTCTCATAGGGAACTGGGATCGTTCTTTTGGAGGTGGTGTGGTGAGTTAACCTGAGTTTTATTGCCTAGTTGTGCATAAAGGACGGTGGGTATATTGGTAATTTCAGTAATGGCTTCTTGTGAAACCTTGGTTCATCTTAAGAATAACTTTTTATATATATTATGGAACTTATTTTCCAATTCTTTTTAGAGATATTTGAATTAAATAATTCTTTGAGTCTCTTTGGTTCTACTCAGGCAATCACCTTAAGACATAGAAGGCTAAATGGGTCGCGGGGGGCGGTATGGGAACATCCTGCGTCCAGAAATATACTAGGCCATCAGCTAACTGTAGTTACAGAATTCCTGTTATTGGGGACCTTGCCTTAGAAATCTTACGTCAGACCTTCATGCTTACCACATAAAACTCTCCACTGCTACTGGGTGTGTGGGATATCAGGGGAGGAGGTCTTACAAGCAAACTCATGTTCTTACCATCCATTTAATCCTTTGCCCTCTTAGGCAAATACTTGGATTAAGATTTTATTTTGCCATGTAAAGACCATGATTTGGAAGAAGTGACCCTTTTCTTAGATCAAATGGGTGTTTCTGAAAAAATTGTTTCCTTCACAAATTCCATCCTTACCCCATTGCTGTTAGAGAAAAAAAAGAGCTTTCTAGAAGTAACATTGATTATGCTTTTGTGAGAATATTATGCAGTGTTGTTTTCAGCAGCAATGGGGAAATTAAAATTGGTTTTTTTCTTTACTTCCCAACAGCCACTATTCATTCTTAAGTTAGTCTCTGTTGGTTTCTACATTCGTCTTTTTTGTTTTGGGGGGCGGGTGGGCAAGCTGTATCCCTGACATTGGTCTCCAGCACCTGTAACCTTTGACCATTAGCTTTTCTGGCTATAATTAATACAACTTGGATTCTGTCAGTATCTGGAGGGATGCAGGTGGCTCATCTCCCAGTTTAAACCCTAAATTAAAGATCAGCTTGCACTTTGGGAATCGGTAGAGGCGAAGTGAATTCTGAGCACAAAGGGAATACATATGCAAGCTAAATGTAATAGCTTGAAACAGTGGCATTTGTTTTTCAGTTGAATGATATTGAAAGGACCTGTTCTAATGCCTGAAATATTTCATTTTAATTTTTAACAGAATCTGTCCAGTAAGCTTGCTCAAGTTGCATGTCATGGCAACCTTTGTCATAGTTTCCAGTCCTTCAATACCTGTTACACAGATACTGGCCTGTGGGGTGTATACATGGTTTGTGAGGGAAATACTATAGAAGACATGATGCACTTTGTTCAGAGAGAATGGTAAGGAAAGCACTATTAGTGGTATTATACGCATGTTTGACAGTCTCCTGTAATGATGAGCCATTAAACTAGCATTGATTTTGCACACTAAAACTTAGTTTTAAATAAAACATTTCAGTTGTTGACAAGCAAGGAACATTTGGTTCTGCCTGTTTATAGTACTATATGCATATGAGGTTGGTAATAGCATTTAATCAATGGGATACCATTCAAGTGCCCTTGTGCTTTAACTTTTCAAAGTAGTAGATTTGGACAGTGATAAAAGTGCTTGTGGGTGTGACTGAACTTGTGTTTGGACCCTGGTGGAAGGCCTACTTCTCCAACTTGTATTTTTGCAGTGGCTTTAGGAATAAGCAATACAGATGTTGGGCATGTTCTTTAATGACCTCTTTGAGACTTATGTGGATTGTGCAGTTACTTGTTCCAGGAAAATGTAAAATGACAATCATTGGACAAAACTAGCAGCCTCATTATTCAAATACTTTAAAACTTATCTCTTGGTCTTTCAGGGTAAGACTGTGCACCAGCGTTACTGAAAGTGAAGTAGCTCGGGCCAAGAATCTTCTTAAAACCAACATGCTGTTACAACTGGATGGTATGATATAAAGGTGTATTTTTCTTTACATCTAGTGTAGTTACTTTGTATGCTATGCTAAAAATTTCTCATTTTAGGTTCCACTCCCATTTGTGAAGATATTGGACGACAAATGTTGTGTTACAATCGTCGAATCCCAATTCCTGAACTTGAAGCAAGAATTGAAGTAAGGAACCTAATGGCTTCTGTGTGTCTATGTTGCAATTTTGTATATATGAAGAATTCAGTTTCCTAAGGCTCTCAGTTCTATTGACATTTCTGTTCTTTATGCATGAAAGTATGTGGGTAATATTATATGAAAGCTGAAACATGAGCTCTTTAACTAAAATAAAGCAATCCTATAGTCTTTGGGGTTAATGACAGTCCCCTCATCTTGCAAGAGACACAATCTCAGATTCTCCTGGAGCTCTTATGTTTTATGTTTTGACCAGGAGACATTAAATGTGAGAAGTCAAGAGGCTTAAGTGGCTTAAGATCAAGGAAGGTCTGGACTGGTAGTGTTCAAATCTCCTAACACTTCGCTATACTTTCACAACCAGGGAGCAAGCCCTGGAGCCAGTTTTGGCAGTTTCCATCCTGTTATTCACAATGGGTTTTTTTAGTTCTTTTTGAACTAAATTAAGCAAATTACAAACAAATATTGGCCAGTATTCTCTTATCATGGTCTCTCTGTTGCACAACTTTACATGTACTCAGCTACATAGCAGAGGTGATAAGAAACCCTGTTAGTGAACCATGAAGGTATGTATCAGGCCACCAGCAAGAGCGTCTTGATGTGTATCACCACTCCCTAGCAGGTGTCCTGTTGTGCACGGGTCAGTTTATTGGCTTCCCTACATAATAACACAATGGCAACTCCTGGCTGAATACACAACTGCTCAGTTGTATTTCCTGCAGATGTAAGTCCATTTATGAAGATACAAGTTCCCTTACTGAATTCTGGCCATTGTTTTTAACTGTTTCTGTAGACTGCAGTTTTTCTTTGTAGACATTTCCACTTTTAATATACTTGAGAGAATTGAGACACATCTGGTTGTAGTGAGAGAGTGGTTTGTTTTTTTTGGAAGTAATCTATTCACTTAGGTAAAATTGTCAAAAAAATAAGACTTAAATTAATCCATTATCTTTCAGGCAATTGATGCTCAAACTATCAGAGATGTCTGCACAAAATATATCTATGATAAGTGCCCTGCTGTTGCTGCTGTGGGTAAGGATGTAACTGCTATTTAATACTTTGTTTTTAAAAATGTGTTCTTAAGATTATTAGTCATTATTATTGTTTTGAAAATGCAGGGCCTCTTGAACAACTTCCTGATTACAACAGACTTCGTAGCAGCATGTATTGGCTTCGTGTTTGATGTTTCAGAGGTTCCTAGTGACTTAAAAAACAGTTTTCCAGACCGTCAGGACTGACATGGGAGACGATAAACTTTTAAAGATGTGCAAGGCAACATTCAAAGACATTGTTTTCAATTCCCAAAGCTGCTGGTCTTAATGGTTCTTCAAATTCAATTCAAGAACAACTTAAACTACAGTTGCTATACAGCCTTTGCTGTACAGTCATTCATAAAGAATAAAAACCAAGTTTTGTATTTGTCTTTTATTATAAAACAAAACACACTAAGATTGTCATTCAGAATCTCATTTTTTAGTTTTACCAGCATTCACTACTTGCTCTTGGGCAGCTTTCTTTGCTTTAACCATTTCAACAAGTTCCTAGGAGAGAGAAAGAGAAAGTTCATGTAACAGTGTAGCGAAAAATTGTTAGACAAGTTTTTATTGCTGAACGTAGTAAACAAAATAAATTCTTGACAAGGCCAGATTAAATATGAAGTAATCACTAACCTTGTTCTGGAGTGAGAGAGGCATGTCCAAAGATACCACAATCTGTGTCAATAGTGGCTAATATTTTTGTAGCTTCCCCCATTATTGCTAAGCTTGTGTTAAAAATTTATGTAACAGATCACATTATACTCTAATGGTAATATTACTACTCAAAATACTAAGTTGAAACCTACGCTATGTGTCTGCAAATTGTATCCGATTTACAGTGACCCTAAGATGAATTTATCATGGGCTTTTCTTGGCAAGTTTTGTTCAAAGGAGATTTTGCCTTTGCCTTCCTCTGAAAAAAAGTGTGACTGGCCCAAGCTCAACAGATTTCCATGGCTGAGCAGGAAATCAAAAACAGATGTCTGGAGTCCTAGTCCAATGCTCAAACCGCTATAGCTGTCTCTCAGCAGTGGGACTACTATAAAACTGTACAAGCAACCAAGTGGTATAGTTAAACCAAACTCCTGATTAATTCCCATAAATTCACCTTACATAAAGGAAGAATCAGCTTGACTTTTAGGATCACCTTGATACAAAGATGCTTTAATCTTTTTTGTATCCTTGCTGGAGGAGAATGTATTTGCTATAGAGCCAAGCACATAAGGCAGTCATGGTCAACACTACTTAAAGCATGGTTAGTCATAACGTCATTGGTCATTTCTGCACAGGCTTAAAGAAAAGGTGCAGAGCGTCCTCCAGGGAGGACGTCTGCACCTGTGAGCGGACTGGGTCGGACCTACTTACTGTACATCCGCACCTCAGCCTGCTCCCGAACAACCCGAAGTGGCCGTCCAGCGTGCTTTTGAAAGACCGCTTGAAAGAGGTCTTCCAAAAGCACAGAGTGCGCCACTCCATTCCAGCACTCCGGTGCAGATTTGCAGGCTTGCACCAGTGATTCAAGGAAGTTTACAATGCATTTTAACCTAAGACAGATTAAAAAGACATGTATTACTGTGGTCAGATCTGAGTTCTCCAGGAATAGGTGCACCAGTTTTCTCTGCAAACATACTCCTGATCACTGCTGAAACCTGGCCTCCAAGCTCAGGTCTGAATCTAGGAGTACCCCCAAACTGGGAAGATGCATTTTCAGGGGGAGCATATTCCATCTAACACAGGCTGGATCTCTGCTCTGAGATCTGACTTTTGACTGAACGGAGCACCTCTCTCTTGTCTGAAATAATCTTCAATCTGTTTGCACTCATCCAGTCCATTACAGCTGTGGTTTAGCACAGACAACAGCTTCCTTATAATTAGGGGGAAAGAGTAAGAGAGCTGGGTATTGTCACACTTCTAGTGACACCTGGTCCCAGAACTCTGGAAAACTTCTCTCAGTGGTTTCATGTAGATGCTAAATAGCATAGGGAACAGAATAGAATCCTGAGGTACTCCACAGGCCAATGACTGAGGAGCCAAACAATCTCCCAGCAGTACCCTTTGAGAAGCTCTCTCCCGTATAGAGAGTATAGAACACAGTATACAATACTGCCCCAAGCACCATCCCAGTAAGGTGACCCAGAAGGGTACCATGGTCGATGGTATCTCTTGTCTTTCCAAGGATCCTGTCTACATGTTTGGGCTGCAGAAACTGAAAAGTACTCAGTACTAAACAAGGAGGCACCAAGGATACATTAACAGGACCTGTATCAATTCTTGTCTCCAGGTAAGAGTGAATCTAAGTGATTTTATCTGCAAAGTGGTGAGCAAATTCTTCCATGTGGGCTATTGAGTGGCTTAAATTTTCCATTTGGCCAGACTAACAGATGCCTGACTGCCTGAAACAACTCTGCTGGATGGTTCTGTAAAGATACAGTGGTAGCAGCTACCAGTCTTTTTTGCCACTCTTACTGGGTAGACTTTAGCTTGGTTTCAGTTGGAGACTGCACTTTTTGCTAGTGTCACCTTAGTCTCCATATCAATCATTTTATTGCTGCTAGCTCCTTAGAAAAGCAAGAGAGTGGTTTAGCTCCACTCCATGGGAAGGAACACTTAGGATCGTTCATGTCCCCTGCCCTGGTCACTTCCTCATTCCAGAGATCAACTAGGGCTTCAACAGGATTGCCTGTCAAGGCAGCAAGAAATTCCTCAAGAGCCTTTAGGAATCTATCTGGTTCCCTACACTTGCTGGGGCAGACCATTTTAATGGATCCCCACCTCTGTAGAGGCTCTAAACCTCACCTAGAAGTGAACTACCTATGACAACAGAACCGTAGAAAGCTCCTCCATTTCCAGATCATCCTGTAGCAAAAATAAGATCTAGAGTAGTGGTTCTCAACCTGTGGGTCCCCAGATGTTTGTGGACTTCAGCTCCCAGAAGCCCCAGCCACTATGCTCAATGCTCAAGGCTTCTGGGAGCTGAAGTCCACAAACATCTGGGGACCCACAGGTTGAGAACCACTGATCTAGAGGATGCCCAGTACCACAGACAGGGCCAGATACCATTTGGAACTGACTCATAATTCTCATGGTGGATTTGAATTTCTGAGCCCCTCTTGACAGGGTTTCCTTGGCATGGATGTTGTGCACAAGCATCACAAGCCATGGGTGCCTCCAATACATACACTGAGTCCACCCAGGATAGTTCAGGAAGGGAAACTGTTGAGCAGTAGGATGGGCAATACAACAACAGAATCCCCAATCCTAGTGGGCAAAGCTGAGAGAGATTAACTCCATCCACCACCTCATTGAACTAGGTCTCTGTAATACATGCCAAGCTGCCACATTCATTTAGAATAAAAATCCTGAATGGCAGCTGTTTTCCCATTTACCAACCTGGCATTAAGAGCAGCATTTTCAACCCAGTGGAACTGCTGCCATGGTTATCTAGATCATTTGGAATGAGAAATAATTTGGAGTGACCAGCACCTTATTGTGAACTTACCCCCAGGACAATGCAATCATTTACCATTTTCGTATCTCCCTCTGCCCTGTATAATTTGAGATGGCTGCTCCCTGAGGACCATTATCTCCTTTCTTTTGTTGAGAACACATCTCCCCTCCCCACAAAAATGGTCAGTAGTCTATGTCTTTCTATGACATGAATGAGATCAAAGTGCTGCTGTGAAAAGGAATAATAAATCTTTTTTATACATCATTCTCAAAGTAACAAAAAGAAACCATGCCTTCCTACCTTATATCGTTTCATACAGTCTTTTTTGGATCGACCTGGAACAGAAGCTGCTATTTTCTCCCACCTTTCTGGCGTGTTTACTGGATATGTTTTCAGAGCTTGTTCTAAGAGTTTTTGCTCTTCTGTTGTCCAAGGAGATGAATCTGTAAATGGTGCTGTTGAAATCAATATGAACACACAGATCTTTACATCAAGATGTTCCTAGTGGAAGGTAACTATAGAAATCTCTTACTGGGGAGTTTTAAGCAAATCTTTGCCACCCCTTATGGATACCTTCACTCTCAGCTCTAAGGTAGGGATAGAAACTTTTGGCTTTCTGGATGTTACAATGACCAACTGTCACAATCCCCTACTAATGCCATCACTGGTTTGAGACTGATAAAAGATAGTATAAACCATCTGGATGGCCAAATGTCCCTTACCCTTTCTATAGAATTTTATTTTTCATTTTTATTTATTTCAATATCTGGAGAGTTTTAGAACTTTAGCTAAATTGTGTTTTGTCTGTATTTCACAAAACACTAACCTATAAGTAGGATGGAACCCCTATATTACAGACTGCATCTCCAAGAACTTGGTTTGTTTAGCTATGGTTTCTTACAGAAGTGGTAAAAAAAACTTCAGATACTTAGGACTAGTGCTTATTTTTGGCTACACTGATCTTACTGGGGCAAGCAGAGAGAAGATTTCTACAAGCATCTAGTGGCAAAAATGATGACATGGCTCTTAAGTGTGATACAGAGATAAACACACACAACTGAACAAAGCGATTAAGTAGGTTCTGACACTGTAGCTGATGAAATAGATTCAGTCTACAAAATCTTATGCTATGAATTTCTCAGTCTCAAAGGTAATGCCCTTTGCAGACAAATTAACAGTTGTCCAAATTTACCTTCAAAACGTTTTGATGGTGTAGCATTGTCTGCCTGTGCCACAACTCCATGTTCTTTTTTAAATTTATCAAAAGCTTTCTTATTTATATCATCCTTCTGATGAGGGTCTAAGGAAGATAAAAAAATTAGTTCACTCAGCTACTAATAATCTTTTTACCTTGTATTTAAATAAAGACACACCTCAAACCAACATTTTATAAGAAATGGTTTGCTTTTTAAAATCAAACATTAAGAGTCCAATTGTAAGGAATTCCACCTATGTTGGGAATGATACAAGCTTGGAAATGATCATGACATTCAACTTTCTGTTTAAGGTGAATTATGGCAATATTCATTCTTTCTCATCAATAACGGCACCAGCAGCCTCCCATCTTATGACTCATGGACCACTTCTCTTCCTTTGTCAGTTACCAAGGCCCTATAATTATGATCAAATGCATGTCTCTTTCACTCAACCATGCCCTCTAATGATGCTGCAGAGACTGAATGAACTAATTATTGTATGTGAAAATGGAACAAATCACCTGCATTGGTGGATTCATGGCCAACAAGGTATCATTCAACCGTGATAGACAATTATGTGTGGATTTACCATTCATTCGATCAAGAACAAAAACAATGGTGGAAATGATTTGATGGTGAGTATGCATCAATAAATCCTCCAAATTAGTAGAATGGCAGCCACTTTTCACAGTGCATATTGCTAGCACCAGTGCTGCCTGAATTCGATCCCTTGTTAGTGATCCCTCTAGTGAACAGACTATTTGCAATGGTTCATTATCCTTGACTTGAAAAGCTACCAAACTGACATAATGTAATCAGTTTATATCATGAGACAGAACTCATGATAGAAATGGTTGGGCCTCTCCTGAAAAACACATTAGAAGTATTAATAAAATGATATAGCTGGAATTTGGCCATACAGATACAATTATCATTAGCATAACATTTCTTTCATTCAAATCATTCTTTCATTCAAATCATTCAAGGCTTGAGATAAAAAAATCTTTATCACAATAGCAGCTAGCGATATCAACCCACAACAAGGGTGCAAAGGGTGTCACAATTCACCCTTCACATACTTGAATTCCATCTTGCAGTAGGAGAGTACACCTTAGGAGTAACACCCACAAATGTGTTTATGTTTGCATAATGGAAACTGAATTTACTAGTTAAGTAAAATGGAGGCATGCAGACCATCTTACAAAGATAAAGATACCAAGTTTCTGGAGGCTCTTTGCTTTGTTGATAACATCTTTTGCCGTTCGCTTTATTCCCGTAGTAGAGTGCAAATTCATATAGTTGGCAATAACTTCCCATCTAGCAATAAGCAAAAGAAAAACAAACAAACTGCAAAATTCTTGAAAGGTTGTTCCAATATTTGCATTTTTTTTAAAAAAAACAACACTCCAACATCCAGTAAATGTGTCACCTGACTTATCCAAGAGCAAAACTGTTATATGCGGCAGAACGATTTTTGGATTAAGCATGTTTGCCTTAGAGTTGCTATAAGTTGGCAATGACTTGAAGGCATACAACGACATCGATGCACATCTTTGAAATAAAAAGTTAGGTGATTTTCAGCAGTGCATATACTGAACAATTTCAAGAACTTGGGAGGAAATTTCAGAAAAACAATGGTTGAAGAACACACTTTCCCTTGGAAAAATACTGGCTTTAAGGACATTCTCCCAATTCCCATTTTTCAGAAAGCAGTCAGAAATACAGAATATTTTATGAATTGATATGCCCTTGAAAAGACAATATTCACAAATCAATTTAATAGATAATAATCAGTTTCCAGCCTGCCCTACTTTCAACATGTCAAGACCACTGCCTCTATATACTAGGTATGTATATACAAAAATCCCTACCTTGAGTTAGTCCCAGCTGGAAATAGGTTTACAGCTTTAATTAGTAACTGTAAGTCATCTTCTGACCAGTTCTTACTTCCACCAACACCTTCACTTGCTGACTTCTCAGAACTCTTTGTTGCCTGTCGCATCCGAGCCTCTGCTTCTTCTTTCTCTCTTCTTATCTGTTCATTTACTTCATTTATCTATGTGAATATAAGAACGTGTGCACTTTAGCCCTGGATTACTGCAGACACAAAACCCTCCTCCCAAGAATTAGGAGTACTGCCAGAAGTTCTGTATTTTATTTTTTCTGTTGTCACTAATGGAAGCCTATAGGTTTCCAAAAAAGTACTGAGAACACATTTTTTAAAAACTGGTAATAGCTGCAAAAGCCATCAAAATCCTCTTGTAACTTTAGCATGTGTGATTTTATCATTTCTAACAGTGATTGCATTTTTCTCCCTCTGCTCATTTTGGGAAAAATAATCCTACTGCATGTAATAGGAAGTTTCAGTTTGACTGCCAACTCTGATGGGGAACTCCCTAGCCAAATGTTGGAAAAAGGAGTGTTTTACAAGCAATTTGTGAAGCCAAGGTTTCACCTTATATACACTGATCATATACACAATACACTCACAGAAAAATGAGAGAACTGTCAGACTACACTGAAGCTTTTTATTCTGGTCGGTAGTGTAATATAACAAAACAGTCCCTGAGTTGACTCTGGCACACTGTTCTCAGCTGCTAATCATTTTGCTGGGATGTATGTCTTTGTGTATTACTCAGACACTACCACGCAGACCTATATATCTTGAAATATAAGTACCTATACAAAACTATCACTATTAAAAATATATAGATATAAAGCTCAGAGGTTTCTTGCTATCCCTGGGAAAGAGTCATAGGATCTAATTTTTCTCCTCCCAATCCTTCACACAGAACTGCTTGATAAAATGATTTTTCTGCTATCCTCTAGATAACATACAACTCTTACACTTATTACGTACTTAAATTTTATTAAACTTGGTCATTGAAATAAAGTACCAGAAGCCCCATCTTTCCGTTATCTGACCACTTGCTTTTTTGATGCTTCCAAATTAAGGACAGGTTCCAATACTCCAACAGGGATTATTATCTCTTTCATTATTTCTTCTTGCCTATGGAGGCTCATGTGAGACTGCTTTTGCGTGCTCACTGCTGGCAAAGTGAGCTGTGAGGAGAAAAACAGTGCCAAGCCAGCTGAAAAATTTCGCATAAAGTGCATGCATGGTCAGTCCCAAGTGAGACTCTGTGATGCTCCCTACAGTACAGTACAAGGGTTCCACTTTTCAACCAATTCCATTTTCAACCATTTTCTGACAGTGCTCCAGTTCCTAACCTGTCAGATAACTGGGGAAGCCTAAAGGTATTTTTAATTGTATCAACAGCTGTTAGTTCTCTTTAGATATGCAATTCTGCAGGGCAAATTGTTTCCAATTTAATGTAACACACATTTTTAACAGACACACATGAATATTTTTGTGATTCACTCTTACAGGACAAAAGATTAATAATTACCTGTTTTTCTACAGCAGCCCTTCCTTCTTCCCTTGTTGTAGATGTAAGTGCTTCATTCAAGCACTGCAGACTAAAAATAAATTATTGAGCAATATTTCAGATCTAGTAGGAAGCTCAAGGTCAAAAAAGCATGAAGCATAGGTCAGGAACACATACCTTGTCAACTCTAGGCGATCGCAAAGCTTTTCTACTTCTTCCATCATCTTAACACATTCTGCCTCATTGTCAGAAAAGTAATTCCAGTTCTGAAAGTAGACCACCATATGCTTTAGTTTCAGATTGAATTCAAACTGAATACAGTCCATGTGCAAAGTGCTTGATTAGAACATTGCAGCCATGTGTTATAGTTCCTCACTTCGCAGAATAGCTTTCATTAACAGCATGATTAATTAAAAATAGTATTTTAACCTCAGTAAACCTTTTTTTTTTTAAAAAAAACAGTGAACCTCTTCATATTATACTAGGTTGGAAATGTTTCTTTTTGGCATTGAAATGGCTAGATTTTTTAAAAAAGTTTTGTTAACATTTAGCTAAAAAACACAAAACAAATATCTAGTTTTTAACTAAAAAACTGTATTTTTAAAAATACAATGGAAACATGGATTTCAAAGATCTCACCTACTCATATTTTGCTTATTTGTTCTAGAATGCCACCCAAAGATGGGTGTAAAACTCTAATGAGTCTGGGCACCAACTTCAGTTCTCCAGATTACACTATGGGCTGCACCCTCTTTTGCTACCGTGCAAAGCTACAAATGAAAATATCAGGATCCTGTTATGCTACTCCTGGTGCAGAAAGGGAACTGTATCCCTACCTCAGCTTGACAGAGGAAAAGGAAGAAATTACTTTAATTCATAAATAATGACATCTTATAATGATATCTCTGTGTGGGTCAAGGAAGTATGTAATGAAATATAGTTTGAGCCTCGATCTATAAAATCAAATATGTACTAAATAAAAATATTTTTCTCTTTTAAATTGAAGTATTAAAAAGGCTACCAAAGGTTTCATGATTGCTGCTCATAGAGGAGTGGACCTTGACTGAAAATGCCTTACTAAAAATACAGTATAGTACACTGTGACCGAGTATAGGGGGAGTGGTACTGAGTGGTAGAAAAGCTGCCTAGCAACAGGTTGCTAGGTAACCAGAATGGCCACTCTAAAGGGAAACCCAAGCCCTTTACTGGGAAGAGGGGTTTAAGGCCTGAGTGGAAATGTATTTATAGAAGGCACATTGGTCTGGTTGAGGGAGTTTTCCAGAGGGTCAGACTTTCAGGAATCAAGGATAAAGGGTGAATCCTTCAGCCAGAAAAGTTCTCATTCAATCAATGGGGGGTTGAATGAGAGGGGTGTTTTCTCAGGGGAAGCCTAGAGAAGACGTAGAAGAGAAATCAGCCCACTGTTAAATCTGATCAGAGAGAGCAGCCTAGATTTAGGAACACAGCCTTTGGCAAAAAGGGAAGCCAGAGGGGCTGTGTGTGTGTGTGCGTGTCCTGTGCCATTATGCTGTTGTAAAGAGACAAGAAACTGTTTAAAAGCATTCTGAAGATCTGTTTGAACCTGGACATACTGTACATATGAGACCAATATACTATTCTACTTGCAGTTTTAATAAAGATTATACTATAATTTTTATAAGGTTGTTCTCAACTGAATGATTCTCCGTGGTTATTATCATCCAGAACCACGCCACCATAAATCATTAAAGGAGTTTTAAGTAACAACTGAAAGGCTTTATCCTGTTTATACAAAGGTGGTGTTTCTAGGGAAGGTCAGAACGGTTCATAAAATGCCAAGGTCCTTTGGCAGACTGGGGGAAAGCTGCCATTCCAGTCTTAGAAAAGAAAAAGCCAGGCCTTGTCTGTTGTCTCCACATACACACTGAAGACTGAAGGCCCTTCTTGTAATTAGAAGGAACAGATTAACTCAAACAGGGATATGCATTCTAAATCTATACTGGAGAAGTCTGATTTGGATAGATATATGTGAAAATTAAGATGCAAGTTGGAGTGAGAGTGCCATTTGTCAACCAAGGAGTTGGTTTGGAGTATCTGGCTCTCACTATTATACAACCTCCTATTGGCACAGGAGGGATTATTTTGCATGTAGTAGAGTTAGGCTACTAACTAAGGAGCCAACAAATTATGGAATAAGCTTTTGAAAAGTGTACAGTAAGCCAGCATAGCGTAATGCCTTGAGTGTTGGATTATGACTCTGGAGGTCAGGGTTCAAATGCCCGCTCAGACATGGAAACCCACTGGAAGATCCTGGACAATTCACATTCTCTCAGCCCCAAGGAAGGCAATGGCAAACCTCCTCTGAAAAAATCTTGCCAAGAAAATCCGATGATAGGTTCAGTTTAGGGTCACCATAAGTTGAAATGACTTGAAGGTATACAACAGTTAGGCTTCACTATTCATCTTGGCAGAACATTGCAGTAGATAAGAGCATAAGCACCTGCTCTGTGAAAACTAGCCTAGCTGGGGGAGAAGCACAGGAGTAAACTAACTTTTGATCTTTCTGGTCTCAGAGCTTCTAGAATATGTAGCCATACATAGCACAGATCCCTTTTGTTCAGGTTTCTACTCTTTACACCTTCCACTTCCAACTACACATTGGACTTTACCCCATGGTCGGATGTGTTCACATGTCCTTGGGGATTTCTAAGGCTTGTGGCTTGTAGGATCCAGTTATGATGGAGTGGGAAAGTGTTGTTTTTTTCTGCTACAAATACCTGCTGCACCAACAGCTTTGCCTCATTATGATCACACCTGAATCTGTTTTGATGTAGTTGTTCTGACCTATGACAGGAATCTCCCCTTCCTTTTACAAAGGGAATTTAAAATGTAACCAGAAAAACAATTCAAGGACATAATTATGGAGAGAACTGACACACATATTGTGCTACATAAGCAGTCTTGACAACTCTGTAACTTTCATTAGAACAGTCTCTCACTAGAACAGGAAGATGGGAACTTTTCTCAATAGTTAACATTCCTCCATATACAAAATCTTCATCTGTAACCTGGACACATGGGTTTGTTAGGTTATATATACACAGGCAGACACACAACTACCTTACCCTCTGAATGTACCTTTATCTAATACAGCTATAAACAGTGATATCCAGGACATACCACATAACTGGAGAGCATATCAAATCCCAGCACTACATTTCATTTAATTAATACAGTTTAGAAGTACAGTATTTTTCAAAATCCATTAAGTCTATGTTCATGATTACATTGTCAAAATTTCAGCTAAGATTATGTTGTATTTTAAGGGAGAACAGCAAAATATAAAATAGGTATCAAAGTTCTCACTCAAAGATTAATATCAATGCTTACTTCAACTCTATTCAATATTCTAGGAGCTGGCAATTAGATTGCTCATAAAATCTGAACTAGAACAGTAGCTACGTACTTTGCAGGTTGTTCGCAGTTTCTGTCTTTCCTTTTTAATCGCCTTTTTCTGTATATCTTTCTCTTTTTTCATCAGCAAAGCTTGTTGTCTGAGTTCTTCTTCTTCCTTCTCCTTGGCTAATCGTGCTGCTTCAATTTCTGCTTGCCTTTGCTGAGACAGAAGAAAATTCTGGAATCATTTTGTATGATATATTTGTCAAGGATTTGTGATGGCTTTTACCAACCAAATGGGTACATCAATTTTAGAGACCATAACACTTCAGGTTCCGTGCCTACTAAACTTATGAAGAACAGGTTGCTTACCTGTAACTGTGGTTCTTCGAGTGGTCATCTGTGCCCTCATACATTAGGAGCTTTCGCACCTGCATGGTAGCGTTCGGAAGATTCTAGAGCTCGTTAGCTTTGGCGGGAACCCCTCCCCCACGCCAGTACTGCGCATGCTCCTCCCGCCGACTAACGGTCTCTCCTCAGTTCTGGTCCGCCAAAGCAGATGGGACCTGAAAAAGAGGGGAAGGCAGGGCAGGGATGTATGAGTGCACAGATGACCATTCGAAGAACCACAGTTACAGGTAAGCAACCTGTTCTTCTTCTTCGTGGTCTCTGTGCCTCATACATTAGGAGACTGTGTAGCTTACCAGTAGGATGGTGGGTCAGGTCCCAAACCCTAGAGAACAGAAGCCAGAACAGCACGTCCAAACCGGGCATCTCTCCTGGACCGGCAGTTGAGCCTGTAGTGGCGCACGAAGGTCGATGGCTGGGACCAGGTCGCCACACGGCAGAGTTCCGACAGGTCAACGCCTCGCAGGAGGGCAGCAGATGTCGCCACGGCCCTGGTGGAGTGGGCCCGAGGTAGGTCTGGCGGAGGCTTCTTGGCAAGCTCGTACGCCAGGTGAAGTCTGTACCACCCACTTGGAGAAGCGCTGGGTGGATAACTTGCGGCCTCTCTGGTGCCTGCCATAACAGACAAACAGATGGGATGTCTGTCTGTAGGCCACAGTCCTGTCTTTGTAAAAGGCCAGCGCCCGATGCACATCCAGGGAGTGGAGGGACCGCTCCAGAGGTGTAGTCGGGTCAGGGTAGAAGGCCGGCAGGATGATGTCCTGGTTCAGATGGAAGCTGGACACCGCCTTCGGCAGGAAGGAAATGTCAGGCCGGAGGACCACCTTGTCATGATGGAAGACCAAGTATGGTTCATCGCACCGTAGCGCCGTCAACTCTCCCGTCCGCCTGGCAGAGGTGACGGCACTAGGAACGCGGTCTTCATCGCAAGCAGCCTGTCGTCCGTTGTGGCCATGGGCTCGAAGGGCGGCCTTGACAGCTGGGACAACACCAATGACAGCGACCACGGCGGTAGCGGCGGTGATACCGGCAGGTAGAGGTGCTGTAGGCCCATCAGGAACTGCTTCACGGTACTGTCCCTGAAGAGCGCGGCTGATGGGGATCGCGGCGAGGCAGACCTTGAGTGACGGGAAGGCCAGGCCCTGTTGCCGGAGATGAAGGAGGAAGTGCAGCACGGTATGCAGGGTGACAGGCGATACCGACTCTCGACGTTCCTCGGCGAAGGCCACGAAGCACTGCCACTTGTAGTGGTAGTCCCTACGCGTGGACTCCTTCTTGACCGCGGTCAAGACATTCCCGATGGCCGGGTCGTCTAGGGCGATATCCTCCAGGCATGGAGGGCCAACACTGGCAGGTCCGGGTGCAACACCAGTTCGTCGGAGTGGGACAGCAGATCCGGTACCGTGGGACACCTGGGAGTCCTGCCCCGGGCGGCCTCGATCAGGGGTCCGAACCAGTGTTGCTTCGGCCAGAACGGTGCCACAAGGATCGCGTCTGCTCGATCCGTGATGATCTTCGTGATCACGTGGCCCAGAAGCGGGAACGGAGGGAAGACGTAGATCAGCCCCTCGTCCCACGGGAACTGGAACGCGTTGCCGATGGAGTGGCGATCGTGGTCGGCTCTCGAGCAGAATAGGTGGCACTTCGCGTTCTGGCTGGTTGCAAAGAGGTCGATGGTCAGCTCGCCCCATCGGTCCCGAAGCATCCGGAAGGCCTCGTCGGACAGGGACCACTCGTGGTGGGAAGTGGTGTCCCTGCTGAGAGCGTCGGCTGTGGTGTTCTGCCCCGCCAGGTGAACCGCCACAGGGTGTATCCGGAGCGGGGCGCACCAGTTCCAGAGGTTGAGGGCGATGCCCAGCAGCGTGGTGGAGTGCGTCCCTCCCTGCCTGTTCACGTAGCAGACCGCCGTCGTGTTGTCAGTGAGGATCAACACCGTGCGGTCCATGACCAGGTGTCGGAACGCTCTCAGGGCCTTGTGGATCACCAGCAGCTCGAGAGCGTTGATGTGGAGGAACAGCTAGTCGTCCATCCACCGGCCTCGGACCCGGAGATCTCTAGTGTGCGCTCCCCAGCCGAAGAGCAAGGCATCTGTCATTACCGTGACTGACGGCTTGGGTTCGCGGAACGGCATGCCTGACAGGAGGTTCCTGTATGACTGCCACCACAGGAGCGATCGGCATACCTGTTGGGGCAGACGGTATCGGCGGCGCTGGTCGTCCCAGAGTGGATCGAAGGCCCTGACGAACCAGTGCTGGAGCGGCCGTGCGCATAACCTGGAGAGGTAGGTTACGGCGGTGGTCGAGGCCATGTAGCCGAGGGGCCGTTGAATCCTCCTCGCTGACATCGTCGAGGCCTCGAAGGCAGTGGACGCCGCCCAACGAAACATCCGCGCCCTCTCGTCCGGTAGGAAGGCCCTTACCGATACTGAGTCGAGGGTCGCCCCGATGAAGTCAAGAACCCGGGTGGGCTCGAGATGGGACTTCTTGGGGTTGACTCTGAGCCTGAGCCGAGTGAGAAGAGACAAAGTCCGATGAATGTCCCTGTACAGTTTTTGTTTGCAGGATGCCACCAATAGCCAATCGTCCAGGTAAGGGTAGACGGAGACGCCCTTCGTCCGCAGGAAGGACACGACCGGAGCCATGCACTTGGTGAACACCCGCGGTGCGGTGGAAAGTCCGAACGGCAGCACCCGGTACTGGTAGCTGGTACCGTTGATCGCGAACCAAAGGTATCTCCTGTGCTGCGGGTGGATCGAGATGTGGAAATAGGCGTCTTTGAGGTCTATGGGCGCAAACCAGTTCCCTCGGCGAAGGAAGGGGAGGATAGACGGCAGCGTGACCATCTTGAACCTCTTGGGGCGGATGTATTCGTTCACCCCTCGGAGGTCTAGGATGGGCCGTAGGGATCCGTCCGCCTTTGGCACCGTGAAGTACCTCGAGTAGAAGCTGGTGGTCTTGGCTGAAGGTGGGAGCCTCTCGATCGCTCCCTTCTCGAGGAGGGACTGGACCTCTTCCAGTAGAGCCGAGCTGGCCGGGGTGGAGTAGTAGACACCCCGTGGCGGAATATCCTGGAACTCGATGGCGTAACCCAGGCAGACGATAGTAAGTACCCAGGAGTCCGCAGTGATCTCCCGCCAGCAGTCGAGGTGCCTGGCCAGGCTCGGGCGGTGGATCAGGTCTACTGGAAGGGCGAAGGATGGCACGGGTGGAGTCCTGCGAAGGCCGTCAAAACCAGGACTCTGGAGAACGACTTCTTGGACAACGAAGATGGGCGCTGTCTAGCAAGCCTCCTCGAAGCCGAAGACGTCGAGGGACTTGATGCGGTCGACTGTGGGGACAGCAGTTGGTACGGCGATGATGAGGAGGACCTTCTCCACGAAGGCCTCGGCTGGAAAGAGCAGTGAGATTGGGCAGGCTGGTTGATGCCCATCTTCTTCGCTGTCAGCCGGGCCTTGACGAGGTGATCCATGGCCTCATCGGTGGAGGTGTGGAAGAGCCCTTCGCCGTCGAACGGAAGGTCTTCAATCTGTCAACGGCTGTCCTCCTGAAGCCCAGAGGACCGGAGCCATGCGTGGCGTCGGAGGGCTACGGCACCGACCATCACCCTCGAGGTGGCCTCCACGGCGTGCCTCGAGGTGGCGATCTGCTGGGTAGCCACCACAACGGCCTCGCCAAAGATCTGTGTGGCTGAGGTGCGTGACTCCTCCGGCAGGTCAGCGAGGAGTGGAGTGAGTCAGTCGAAGAGGTTCCGATGGTACGCCGCGAGGCATGCCATCGTGTTCACCGTCCTGGTCACCAGGGACGATGCCAAATAGAACCTTCGGCCGAAGGTATCGAGCTTCTGTCCTTCACGGTCCGGAGGGGTGGTATGCGCCCGATTACCTCCGTTCGTCTGGGCCGACTCGACCACAATAGAGTTCAGTACAGGATGATTGAAGAGGAACTCCGTGTTCTCCTGGGTCCTGTACAGATGCTCTAGCCTATGTGGGATAGGCTGCGCTGACGCCGGCTTCGCCCACGGCTGCTTCAATGCTTCCACCAGGGTTGACAGGAACGGTAGCGGAGCAGTCGATGGTAGGTGGGCTTCCAAGTACTGGAAGACCGGATCCTGGGCTTGTGGAGTAGGTTCGGTCACCTTGAGGCTAAGGGCTATGGCGATCTGGAGGAGGATCGCGGAGAACTGGCGTACGTCCTCCGGTGCAGACTCCGGGCCTGGCTCCCCGAATACCAGCGGCGGGGACTCGCGAGAAGAAGGGGTGGACTCAGCAGAGTCGGAGTCCGAGTCGTAAGAGTCGCCGGATGGTGTCGGCGACCTCTCAGCCCCCTTCTCTTCAGCTGGTCTACGGGCCGGAGGTGCCAGGGTGGCTGCTGGAGCTGCAGGCTGCGTCGGTACCCGTGAGGCCGATGTTGTGGCCGGTATCGGAGTCACCTGCAGGGGCACGACCGCGAGCCTAGGACGGTGTGCCGCCTGCATGGTAGAAGTCGCAGCTACCACTGGCTGGGCGATGGTGGGCTGTGGCATCGGGCAGGTAGCTGTGGCCGTCGTCCACGGGGGTGGAGAAACAGCCCTGTAGCGGGGTGAGGGCTCCCGGGACCGACGGCGACTCAGTGAACGACGCAGCGGTGACCTTTCATAGCGGGGGTAGTGAGCCTCCTGCGGTGGCGAGCGAGACCGGCGACGAGGTGACCGGTACCTTGGATCTGGATGGGACCGGTCCCTGTATGACGGCGAATAAGAATAGTATGAGCCGGCCGGCTCGTGCCACACCTGCTCCTGGGTGTACCTTCCTAGGTAGGCAGGAGAGTAGGCGCTCTCGCCCGAGCGACGTCTCTCCAGGCGCACCTCCCGATATTGCCGGGATATAGGCCTGGCCTGCTGCTCCGGTGAGCGGGACTCGTCGCGTCGAGAGGCTGGGTGCTGCCTGACCACAGCCTCCTCTTGGCGGTCTGCTGAGGGTGGACGGCGACTCGGCAGAGTGATCTCTGCGATCAGCTCGGGTGGCTGAGGGGGCGAGGCCTGCACGACCTGCTCCTCATCCGACACCTCGAGGATTTCCTCTTCCTCCGGAGGCTCCTCTTCCTCAGGGAGCTCCATCGGTTGAGGTTACTCGGCGGGCTGGGTGGGTGGTGGAGTCGGGGTTTGCACCACTGTCGGTGGAGAGCGCCGCTTCTCCTTCTTTTTCTTCTCCCCCATGCCCTCGGTGGCGGGGCGCTTCTTCTGGGCCAGGGTACGCGGCCTGGAGGAGGAGGAGGCCTGCGAGCCCACAGGGTCCTCACGTGCCCGAGTTGCTGAGATCTTCGGTATCCTCGGCAACTTCATTATCGGTACCGATAACGATGAGGTTGACGGCACGGCAGCCGCCACTGCTGCTGAAGAAGAAGAGGAGGGCGGGTGTTTCTCGGCCATCGTCTCGGGTCTCTGTACACGGAGAGATTCCTCCTAACAGTGGGATTTAAGCCTTGCCGCCCTGTTACGGAGAGTCTGGTGTGTAAACTCTCTGCAAATAGGGCAGGCCTGAACGTTGTGCCCCTCACCCAAACAAATCAGGCACTTAGAGTGTCGGTCGGAGGGGGCGACCTTCCTTCCACAGGAGGCGCACCGTTTGAAAAGAGCCGACATAAACCGAAGGCAAGGCAAAAGAGAGTCCGAGAACGCCAAACACAGTCCGAGACCCGAAATCGTCGTCAACAGCCAGAAAAGGGTCAAAACCAATCGAAGGAATACAAAGCCAAGTCCGAAATCCAAGAGGGATAGTCAAAAAGCCAAATCCGAAGTCAAAAAACACCAAAATCCAACAAGCACAATGAGAAAAGCAAGCCAACAAGCAGAACCTTCTGTATGCTGAGGCGGACAAGAAAGAACTGAGGAGAGACCGTTAGTCGGCGGGAGGAGCATGCGCAGTACCGGCATGGGGGAGGGGTTCCCGCCAAAGCTAACGAGCTCTAGAATCTTCTGAATGCTACCGCGCAGGCGCGAAAGCTCCTAATGTATGAGGCACAGAGATCATGAAGAAGAAGCACATATATTTATCATGATTTCAAGACCATATACTAAAGTAATTTTAATGGTCTGTGATTTTTATAACATTAATGTTTATGATGCAGATATAAGATACCAATAATTTACAGAATTCTAGGCAATCATCTGTATTCCCCAAGATCTTTACACACGATAGTATTTTAGCAACTGGTTATGTCTCAAATTGTTACGCAAATGAACCAAATTTAAATTGGAGTTCTTTGCATTTAGTAATATGTTTTGACAATTTTGATCTTTTTTTAAAATCTCAAGGGCACAGCAAGAGTGAAGCCCTGTAGGCTACCCAGACTCTCAATCCTGAAACTGAATGAAATACATATATACCTTCATTGCTCCAAAAAGCAATGTGTTACAAGTAACACAATTACCTTTCACAGATTAGTCTAGTGCTCTAGTCATATTTGGTAACCTGTTCTGCAATCTGCAAAACTGACAAAAGATGAAGGTATTTTGCTTGCGCTGTAAAATTTCAAATTTATACATGTATATATAGAAACTTACTCTCTCTCTTTCCTCCTGTTCTTTTCGTTTTGCTTCTACCTTTGCTTTCTTTTCTGCTTCTTTCTTTGCTTTTTCTTCTTCCTTGAATTTCTTTATTCTGGGATCACAGCTGTATGCAGTATCTAGGGCAGAAAAGAAAATATATCTATGCGGAGAACATACAAAGGCTGAAATTTAATGAACCAGTTTCCTAGAAAAAGCCAAGTCCACACCTACCAACTAGCGTTCTTATTCTGTTCATCTCTTCCTTTTTCCTTAATGCTCTAGCTGCTCTGTTCTGCTTTTCAATCCACCTCCTCTCATCTCGACTGCAAAGAAAGATGAAAGACATCCAAAAGTATTATTATGGAAATCCAGTACAAAATAATTTCTAGAAGCTTAACAGGAAACTATACCTAAATATCTTTTTAAATTTTTTTAACAGAAAAGCGTGTACTACCAGCTCTTTCATTTATCACAGAATTCTTCTGCAGTTGAGAAAAGTAACATCTTTTAATTAAAGCCCCCACTATAGCCTTACAGACAAATTATACTTGTATATTCTGACACACACATGCCATTTGCTTCTCAAAAACAAAACAAAAACATTTATCCCCCCAAATACAACTCTGTGCTCAAGCACATAGAATTCCTACTTCCTTCCTCACCCGAATCCAACCCTCTTCCTGGATATGCTCTTGCTAAAAATCAGAAAGCCTTTCAAACTACTCCTTTGTTGCGTTCATATTTTTCCCCACATATGTTGAAAAGAAAAGCTAGAGCCTTCAGTATTTTTTAAAAAACTAGCACAATATTGAGAATCTGGAAAAGATAACAATCAAATTGTCTTTTGGACTTGTCCTAGCACTCTTAAGCCTGCCATAATGTAGGGAAATTACATGGAACTTATGTATGACATCATTTTTGCCCAATTTTATCCAGGATTAACCACAACTCCTGGGTTTTATCCATTATCATTAATATTAGCATCACCTTCTCACATATTTTCAAACACATACAAAGAATCAGGGGGTGGGGGACAACACACATCATTCCACGCTCTAACTGAGGGGACACAATGGCAGTTAACCTTGTTAGACTTAATAAATCTATGACTATGTCAGTTAGTCACTTTCAGCTATAATGTTACAGAATTAATATTCAATAGCACAGTCCCATGCACATTTACTACCACTGACTTCAAAAAGGCTTACTTTGAGGTAAGACTGTAATCATACACACTTTTATATGGGATTAAGTTGCACTGAACTCAACAGTTCCACTTTTGAGCAGTCATATATGAGATTGCACTGGTACCTACATTTCTGAATCATTTGGGATTTGATGCTTTTGGTGCATTGCTATAGCTTTACATGACATTGTTACTTACATACCATTCCGCCTTTTCTTTTTCTTCTTCATCTAAGTAGGAAAACTCCCTCCAAGAATCAAAATTATACCTAATATGTAACAACAGTAGGAGCAAAAATCAACACATTGATGCTGAATAAAATGTTGGAAAAGACTGCCAATTCACTGGTATAGTTTAACATTTTTCCTAGTCGTGCTTTAAATATAAGAGTTCAGTAGAGATTATTCTGTTAGTTGTCTGATGTATTTCTACTGCACGCAATTTCTTAAATTTATGATAACACACATATAAATTAGAATATCAATTAATACCAGTTTAATTCTGTGGATCATTTTATGATAGAATGTTGATCACTGTACTATGCAGTTCTCACACAAAACCATTCCATTTCGTTCTAGTAATGGATAAAGACAGGAAGCAAAGGAGAAAATCATACCTGCTTCAGAATACAAAATGTGGAGGTTATGTACTTTTCCCTACATGAACGCTCTCTATACAATCTAGATTTGCCCACATGTGGCCATGAAGCAGCAGGGGAGGCACTAACTATATTAAGATTAGGCGTATCTACTTGCTACTAAAAATAATGAAGATATTTCCTCTAAGTCACAAATCACCCATATGAAACAATTATGCTATAAGCATTCCACTTATATGTATTTGCTGCGGTTTATTTTGAGGAAAAGCCAGAAGGGTTTTGAATACCATAACGAATAGTTCCATACAGATAACAATAGGATCATAATACTACTACTCAAAATGCAGATTATTTTTTACTAAAGAGTTAAATGAATTCACATAATTTCATGTTTATAGAGACTCCTTCAAATATAATAGCTATAGGACTTTCCCAAACATTTTCCTATACCATTTTTACTTAACTTACAATGGAATTTTAAAAACTAGGAGAAAAGAGTTTGTCCACTCACCAAAACGAATAAAATGCATCCACCTCTTCAAAGGATGAGTTCATATCCCCAAGCTTGGGGACATTTTTCTTATTTGACCATCTGTAGCAATTAAAGGATATATAGCCTTCATTAATTATTAGGAAAGCCTAATAATAATAGAATATGTAGATTTGTAATATTAATCCTGCAACTTCTACTAATTTCAGTGGGATTTCAAATTCAGAAGAAATGAAACTAGTTTTATAATCTGACCAGTGTTACAGTAAGTGCTTCTTGGCATGAGGAGGAATGGACCAGCAAATGTTCAGCATGACCTGCATCTCAGTGCTGGTATTGTGAGCTAACCCAGGATATTGTGATGACATAAGCTAGCATCAGTAGACTAACAACAATCAGAACTGCCAGATGAAATATAGCCATGATTCACAAAACTATGAAGTGACATCTCTCTAGGCTGAAGCCAGACATTATTTTGACGTAACTTGTTGCCTGCCTTGATAAAAGGAAAGAATATTCACTTAAATTCAACAAACACAAGCATATTTCCACTAGTGGAAGGGCATTCTCTTCATCTTCCCTCTGCTGCAGCCTTCCATGCTGCCTGAAGGAAATTTACATCTATGTGAAGCAAATTTTAGGCAATATAAGAGAATGCAGGGAAGAAGAATCACCTCCTCCCCCCATTCCACTTCCGAATAATACAACTGGCTTCAGGTCAATAACTGTGCCTTTCTGAATTTTAGATCTTATGAAGCCATCTAGACAGGCAGATGCTTAAGGACTTTAGCTGTAATAAAGAGTTAATAATGACTTTGGAACCAACAAGCAGGATAGAGAAATGGACCCACTTTTACTACCAGAACACACTAATGCAGTCACTAATATATGGCACTATGAATCTTCAGGAATCATGTACATTTTTAAAAGTATCTGAGAGTTGATTGAGTTTCAATTGAAATATACCAGCTTTCTCAATCTGTTGAACACTCTAATGCAGGGGTGGGCTAGATACTGGGGGGGGGAGTGGGGAGGAACCTTCCAGAATGTCATCAAATATTCCCACACACCTTCTAGGGGGTATGGAAGGCACTTCCACAATGTCTGGAGGCCCATAGGCCCACCAAACACAATTTTTGTAAAAATTTATCAAAACTTTTTGTCCTGACATGCCCCCCAAAAAATATCCACTAGGAGGAAAGGGCTACATTTCCACAATATTCTGAAGCCCTCCTCGGGCCAATTCAGGCCCAGGAAAAAACCTTTGTTTCAACAGGAAGTATGTAGGAAATGACTTCTTCTCCCTTCCTGTTAAAAAGGCCTTTCCTGGCCCTAAAAAATGACCCAGTAGGCTCCCCAAACATGATGAAAATGTCCCTATACCCACTGAAAGCAAGTGGGTGGGTGGGGGGCAAAAGTAGTTCTCCAAGGTCTCCAAGAGAGCTAATGCAGCTTAATAGCCCTCTTCAGTTGCCCACTCCGGCACTGGTGACAAGATCTCAACTAATTGCCACTGCTATTCCTTCTTCATGGTCTCTGCGATTCACACAAAAATAGGTTTACAAAGCCTGTGCAGCACATCATTTGAAATGTTCTGCGGCTGTTATACAAGTGTTTTGGCAGTAGCCCTTTTTCCCCAGGTCCATAGGGCCAGCTGAACTCCTCCTCAAACCCTCAGTTCCTTTTTGTCCACTCCAGCATCATCAGCACTGAAGAACTGTTGGTCAGCTGTATCTCTTTTCTGACTACTTTGTTTGGATATTTGACTTTCAGTTTGCATTTCACCTGAACCAGGACATTGTTTAACCTGCATTTATGCAGAACCCTACAACAAACTTAGAGTATATATTGCACAGCCTTGATATGAGGCATGCTTTGGCCTTTTAAGTCAACAGGTCTGCTAACTTTTGTCAGTCTCAGCTCTTTGTGGGCTACCCTTTCAACAATAAGAGTCTACTTGTCTCATCTGACACCTCTCTAAGTGGGTCTCTTTGACCATCCATTTGGCCTATGAAATGACAAAAAAAAAAAAGACCCTCTTGTTTTTGTGCGCAGCCACTCTACCAGAACTCCCTGAAAGATGTGTCCCTGGAGGACATTTGCAGGGCAGCCACTTGGTCTCAGCCCCTGATCTTTAGTACTCACTATACGTTGGATGCTAGGTCCAGGGCTGATGCTGCTTTTGTGCTACGTGACACTCCCGCCTCCTATGGTGAGGAGCTTGCTAGTCTCCCTTTTGTCTGAGTTGCAGAGACCATGAAAAAAGACTGGTTGCTTACATGTAAGCATAATTGGAGTGGTCAGAACAACCTCCCCACTATGCATCACACTCTCTTCTTAGTTCCTTGGCTGCTGCCTTGGTTTCCAGGGAACTGAGGTCTGAGCAAGAATCTGACAGGTTACATGGACCAGGGGAGTACTACTGCCAAAACACTTATATAACAGCTCTAAGAAGGTTATGAACGATGCACTGCACAGGCACAATAAACCTATTTGTGTGAGTTCACAGAAGAACCCATCCTTTTCACTACACTTAAGCAGCTATTCAGGCTCTCCATATGATTAGGATACAATACACTTCTAACGTGAAGATGCAATGCCAGTAATTTGCAGTGGGGCAAATTCTCTCCAGCAACCTAGAACATAACTTACCTAGCATTTCTTTCAAAAATTGGTGAAAAAACTTCAAAGAAGTTTTCCTTTCCTTCGCTTTTAGAAGGAACTGTATTATCAAAAGTAGGATCTATACTGTTAAATGCTCTTCTCTTTACAGGATCTGATAAAATTTCATATGCTGAAAAATAAAATAACATGGCCACAAATTACAATACTGGAAAGACAAGCACTGCAAAGAGTTAACATTAAATAATCAGTTCAGTGATCATTAAGAAATCAAATTCAGTTTTATATTGGAGGACAATGAGACTTCTGACCTATTTAACAGGAAATTATAAGGCAAAATTAATTTTTATACTAATAGTCTATGTTCACAAACAGGCACAGAAGTGTCAGAGACAGATCAGTATTGTGAAACAAACCCAAATCTAACTCACTGAAGAATTTGGAAGAGGATAAATTATTCAACATATATTATTAAATATCTGGTTCAATACACAGTCTGAAAAATTATTTGTTAATAATTGCAGGATCCTATAATCAATAACTGAAGTTATACACAGAGTGCATTTATAATATGCTTAAAACCTACTGCCAGAGTTTCTAAGGAAGTGCTTCAGCCCTATTTTAAGCTGTTAGGTCAGCCAAAAGATCATCGCTGTCTTGATAGGCCAAAGGCTTCTTCAGTTTCTGCAACTGAGCAGATTTCTGGAAATCAGTGTAAAAAATCAGGCACAGTACTGAACTGAGGGGTAACTACACAAATGACCAATGATTTGAGTTACTGTATCAGTTGGCAGGTCCACTTAAACTAAGGGTCTAGAATTATGACTGACCATAATTTATTATTTTACATAATGTCACGAGCCCTCTCACCTTCATATCATTGAAACAGGAACACAGCAAGCATTATGAATAGTTTGGAAATCAGATTTGTTCCTGTGTTTCTTACAACAGATGTTATAACATATCCATATAAATTATCTGACTGACACGTTGCAGTTGATGAATATAGCGCATCCTTTGTGTTGGAAGCTCCACTGCTGTAACAGTTTATATAAGGAAGTAATACCAAGCTACTGAAATACTTCATGCATTTTTAAATACAAAACACATTTGTTAACAAAAAAGCCTTACCTTTTGTTATACATGTAAAGTAGTCATTATCACCTTCTCCTATCTCTTCCCCTGCTGCTTTTCGCTTGTCTGGATGGTGTTTCAAAACCATAGCTTTATCTACAGATTTTTCAAAAAGACAAGTTTATGTGTAACTCAATTCTCTTGTTATCTTCATTTTCAGAGAAAATACAAAGGTACACAAATATATACCCAACCCAATGAGGTACTGAAAAAAAATATAAATCACCTTCCTCCATCTGCATCAATTTCCTATGTATTTTCTTATAGTAAGGCAAAGCAGTTGCAAATTTCCAGAAATATTTTATGATACAACATCCTACCATGTACATTTAGTAAAATTCTCAATCCTTAACGACTAATCATACTCCAGTATCTACTTAAATTAAAGTATTAGAACACTTACATCAAGTCCTAGGCACCGATAAAACTGATATGAGGTATCCCATGAAGTCAAATGTTTCTCTTTGTAGAGAAATATTATTAAAAGTCACGTGCAACTGTTTATAAAACCTAAGATATTTCCAATACTGGGAATGGATGAAAAGTACTTACGAGCTGCTTTAATTTGCTTCTGAGATGCTTTGTATCTTATATGTCCCAGACCAAGAATTGCATAGTGATCCTGATTCTGAGAGAGAAGGCCAAATTTTAATCATGACCAATAATGAACAGTAACTGTCTACAGCAAGCTACCAAGTGATTAAGTAAGCTATTATTGTTACTCACTCTCACTGGATATCAGCATTGTTGCCACTAGTGTACTTACTACCTTTCCCTTATCCTTATAATTTTTTTCTTCTCTCATTTCAGGCTTTAAAGTGCTATTTCTTTTTTTAGATCTTTAATTACATGCAGGAGAGAGATAGAAGCAAAATAAATTGTACATTTCTGAAGAGATACAGCTACCATAACAGAAGCATTAGAATAGCCTGTCTCATTCTATACCTCTCCAGAAACTTAGAGTACAACAATCATCACAAAACTATTGGCTGTACTGTCTGGAGTAGAAGGGTACTGTAATCTAAAGCATCCAGCACAACCCAGGTTAAAGACGGTTATATTAGAAGACAGCAAGTGAATACAGCAGCAATAAAGTTTGATGCATACATTCTGCACAAGGCAGAAGCAATACCTGATACTAGAACCTTAGAGGATAGCTATTAGACATTCTCGCTTGCCACGGTTAGTTCATACAAAAATTACATAAGTATTGTGGCATTTAGAACCAAAGAATCATAGAGTTGGAAGAGACCACAAGGGCCATCCAGTCCAACACCCTGCCATGCAGGAACACATATCAAAGCATTCACAACAGATAGCCATCCAGCCTCTGCTTAAAAACCTTCAAAGAAGGAGACTCTACCACACTCCGAGGCAGCATATTCCACTGCCGGACAGCTCTGACAGTCAGGAAGTTCTTCTTGAGGTTCAAGTGGAATCTCCTTTCCTGCAGCTTGAATCCATTGCTCCTTGTCCTAGTCTCTGGAGCAGCAGAAAACAAGCCCACTCCCTCGACATGACATCCCTTCAAATATTTAAATATGGCTATCATGTCCCCTCTTAACCTTCCCTTCTGCAGACTAAACATACCAAGCTCCCTAAGCCGCTCCTCATAGGGTATGACTTCCAGACCCTTCACCATTTTGGTCGTCCTCCTTTGGACACGTTCCAGCTTGTCAATATTCTTCTTGAATTGAGGTGCCCAGAATTGGACACAGTATTCCAAATAAGGCCTAACCAATGCAGAATAGAGTGGTATCATTTCCTCTCTTGATCTAGAGACCATATTCCTATTGATGCAACCAAGAATCACGTTGGCTTTCTTGGTTGCTGCATCACACTGCTGACTCAGCTTGTGATCTACCAAGACTCCTAGATCCCTCTTACATGTACTGCTATCCAGCTATGTGTCCCCCATCCTATATTTGTGCATTCCATTTTTTCTGCCTAAGTGTAGGACTTTACATTTCTTTCTGTTGAAATTCATTTTGTTAGCTTTGGCCAAGCTCCCCAATCTGTCAACTCATTTTGAATTTTGATCTTATCCTCTGGGGTATTAGCAACCCCTCCCAATCTGGTGTCATCTGAAAATTTGATCAGCATGCCTTCCACTCCTTCATCCAAGTCATTGATGAAGATGTTGAATAGCACTGGGCCCAGGACAGAACCCTGTGGCACCCCACTAGTCACTTCTCTCCAGGATGAAAAGCAGCCATTGGTGAGCACCCTTTGGGTTTGGTCGGTCAACCAATTACCAATCCACCTAACAGCAGCCCTGTTCAGTCCACATTTTACTAGCTTCTTTGTAAGAACGTCATGGGGAACTTTTTCAAAGGTCTTACTGAAGTCAAGACATGCTACGTCTACAGCATTCTTAGAGAACAAGATAAGAGATATGGAGAAGAAAACTTATGTGGAGAGGTTGAAGAAGCTAGACATGTTGAGCTTGGTGTGAAGAGAACATCGGGAGAAGACAGGATCACATGCTTTAAATACTTCAAGGGGAGCCACAAAGAGAAGGGTGCCTGTTCTCTGTTCCTAATAGAACTAGGTCTGATGGTTTTAAGTTACAGAAGGGTAGATTTTGCTTGATCATTAAAATGAACTTTTTGATAATGAGAGTGGTTTGCCAATGGAACCAACTACCTACAGAGATGGTGGGATCTCCTTCTTTGGATGCCTTCAAAAAGAAGGCTGCCAACACTTTGTTGAGGATGCTCCAGCTGGAGATCCTACATTGAGCCGGGGTGGACCTGATGGCCTGCAGGGGCCTAACGATATACTTCTCTGCCAAAAAATTACTGGTTCCTCCTCCTCTGGAACTTTGTTTATATACCGTTTGCTATTTGTTTCTTTTTTATAAGAATTTCCATGTTTTTGCAACTTTTCCATTTCATTTTCATTAGAACTGTTAAATTGGTATAAGCCAACAGAAAAATAACCACTTTGTACATATAGCACATTATCAACGTGAGAAGATAAATGGTACAAAATTTTATTGGTTAACTCACTTCACTAGAAAAACTAACAGTACCAATCTTTGCAAAAGCGAATACGATTTTGCTTAATAGGGCTTATTCTCAGACAAGTATGGTTAAAGGCATACCTTCAGTTTCTCTTAAAGAGAAAAAAAATTAAAACGCTGTTTTCTGTATGAACATTAGCTAAAATTTATAATAGGGCAATGACATCTCCATATCATATAAAATGTTTACTTTTGCATTTAGTAGCTCAAAATGTTTTCAACTGTCCACAGCTCAGCAGGCAATCTTTTGAGAGCAACCTGTGAGATCAAGTCACATAAGGAGTAAAAAAGTAAATAAATTGTCAAGCCAGACTATGAACAGAAGAGTAATATTTATAGGGAACTACAGAACTTGCATTAAATTCTGAACATACAATTGCAACACTGAATAATGTACCTTCCAGTCCTTTGGATCAAGTGTTTTTAACATGGGGAACTCTTCTAGCTGTAATTCTTCATCTCCTGACTCTTCAGAGAGCTCTTTTTCATCTTCCAGTTCTTGGAAAGAGGCAGAAACATGTATGTTTTTCCTCTTAATAAATGCTTCAAACCATCTTCCCACAGGCTCAACTTGGCAGAGGACAGAAGCTGTGAATGAAAACGTAAGAGCAGCTTAGGAAACAACTTCACCAATTTCTACATTTTCAAATTCATCCCATCCCAACATCTAAATCTGTATTAACTTGCACAGATTTACCTATTTAGCTAAAACATATGTAGAATTTTAGCTTCATTACTCTATCACCTGTATTAACAAATACAGATTTATTTTGCCCAAATGAAGCCAATCTATGAACAGCTTAACTATATCTATCTACAGAAGTGATTCACAAGCTCAAATCATATGTAAGCAATTGTCTATTGTAAACAGATAAGGTGTACTTGGACTGCAGTGAATCAGGAAGTATGTGAAGATGGAGTCGCAACACATGCCTGCATTCTGTAAATCAGAATGGTTTTGATTAGATTATAATGTGCAAAAGAGTAACTATCAAGTGCTATAATTCGGTCAGTTAAGCCCAAGACAATAAAATGAACAAGACACTACATAAATTCTATATCTATATAAATAACGTTCTCTCTGTTGGTATATCACATGAAAATGGATTAGAAGATTGTAACCAATTTTGGAGAGTATATCTGAACAGTCTGAAATAAAACATGTATCATGTAGTATATGTGAAACTCAGCTTTGGAGGGTGGGAGACTCTGTTGTGTTATTTTCATTGGATTTTCACCCAATTTGAAAGTGCATTTTGGAAGTGCCTGACTTAACTGTTCACTTTGTGGGGGGGGGGGCAACCCAATTGTTTTCTTCATCCACACAGAGTAGTGTGGCTCATTCTTTTGGAAAAAAAAAGACTGAGTTCAAAAATTATTTTTTCCCTAACTTTTGCCATAATTAGAAAAATAAAATAAGCTTCTCTGTTTGCTACTATAAGACAGCACATATAGGCAGATTTTCATTAATGTGACGTTGGGTTGGTCAAGTACATGCAGACTCTATGATACATATGAAATCCACTTTGGGTGAGGCCCTGTTGAGTAACCCAACTATTTTTTTATTTATGCAGTGCATGTGTTTGGTAGCCTATCACAGCAACTGAGACAGATGCACAACACAAGGGATATGTAGTTATCTTCCAGAGCAGATGGAACTGAACAATCATTAACAACGGTTAATGATTTCCCCTAGCAACTGGGTACTACAACTAGTTAATCAATAAATTCCATACCCTGGCAATACTTAGCCATATCACTGACCAAGACCTCAAGTCACTTTACCAATTAATCTAAGTAAATATAAATGTCTGTAGGATTAGAGCCCCAAACACAACCCATTTTTCTATAATAGACAGAAAATTCATGCTTTCATTTTCTGGTCAAGAACGTAAAGGGCAAAAGTACATTATCTGCTAATATTAGTGGCACTACAGTAGTGTAGAAAATCAACTAAACTGCTTATTTTCAAAGACTTCTACAAAAGCCACATATTGCTTGTGTTACACCTTCTTTCACATTAAAGTAACTGTAAAATGGGCCTGCTAATGACAATCTTCTGCTATTAACAGACACGAAGATTGTAAGCACATTCATTCAGCCCACGAAGCTGCTGCCTTCCTATAAACAATTTTGTGAAATTAAGGAGAATATTTTTAAGATGCATGGAGACGCACAATCAATCCCTTCTCAGGCTTCTGTACTGCCTAAACCTTAACTTCTAAGGTTACCAGCGCTTCCTCTCCCCTCTGTCTCCCAACAAGAGCAACACTTCCAGAAACCGAAGAAAGAAACTTGCAGTCTCCCAGGACGCTGGTCTACCACTTCCACCCACGGTAGCCAGCCCAGCCAACTGTGAAGGGTGATGGGAGTTCCAGTCCACAAGCCGCCCGCCCCGGGCTGGAAGGAGGCTAAGCGACCATGCAGACGACGCCTCTCCCTCCTCGTCGCCACAGCAGGAAGGAGCCCTGGAGGCTGGGCAGAAATGAACCCGCTTCCTCGGGAACTCCTCTGAGGAGCTACGAACACGCCGCGCAGCCCTGCCCCACCGGAGGCGCGTGGAAGGCAGCGGTCCCCGCCGGGGGCCCCACGGGGACCCCAGTGGGGGCGTCCCTGAAGGGAAGCGAGCGGGCGGGGGAGGGGGCGCCCCAAGAGCCCTCCCCGGCCCTGAGAGGCGGCGGGGAGAGGCACGGCGAGGGCGCCGAGGGAGTCACGTACCCGCGGACAAGGCCCTGGTGACGGCGGTGACCTGCCCCTCGGGAGCCCCCCGCAGCATCCTGGCGGCGGCCGGGCAGCCTGCTGGCAGCTCGCAGCCCTTTCCTTCCCCGCTCACGGCCCTGCTCGACGCTCACCAGGTGCCGGCGCATGGGAGGCCCCGGCAAGCGCTTCCGGGGCAGGAGGTCACCGCCGCTTGCTTCCCTCTCCACTCTCGGAGGCGGCGGGAAAGCTCCTCCTCCTCCTCCTCCTCCTCCTCCCTCGGGAGAAAGGGAGGCGGCCTCCGCGACGCTGAAGGGCGAGGGGCGGCTTCCCTCCTGCGCTTTTCACGGCGGCATAAAACGAGGCCCGCCTTTGCGCGCTGCGCCTGCTGCCCGCTGCCGCCTTTGCCCCGCTTGGATCCCGGGAGCCTCGAGGCGAACACGGCAGCCGCGCTGCCAGGGCGGCCGCCTGGGGAAGAAAGGCCGCCACGGCTTCCTCCACGCTTAGGGCCATTTCCGCGCCAGAGTGTTATGGCGCTATTATTCCACTTGCAACATCCTATGGAATCCCGGTCCCCCCGAAACTGCAGACCCCAGGATTCCATAGGATGTTGCAAGTGGAATAATAGCGCCATAACACTCTGGCGCGGAAATGGCCCAGAGGGGTGCTGGGGAGATAATTTTAGCAAGTGGAGCCTTGGGCAGAGCAAGGAGCTGGAAATTCCTCCTCTGCACAGCTATGGAATGTGGAGGAGTCCCGCCTTTCGCCCGTGGCCACCGGGCATGGAAGGGAAGAGGCAAGACCGTGGCCCTTTCCGCACTAGACGGTTACGGTGCTATTATTCCACTGTCAACAAATCTCGGGGTTTGCAGTTTAGGGAGGGGCCTTTAGAATTCTCAGAGAGCTCCTTGGCCTCAGTAAACTACAAACCCCAGAATTCCACAGGATGCTGAAAGTGGAATAATAGCACTTTAACAGCGTAGTGCAGAAATGGCCTAAACGAATGGGTCTCGACAAGTGTATGTCTCTTGTTAATCGCCATCAAGTCTGACTCCACTTATGGAGGCCTATGTATGAGTGAGCTCTAAGGCGCTCTGCCATTAACAGACCTTTTAAGATCTTGCAGGCTCAGAGCAGTGCCTTCCGTGATCAAGTCTGTCTACCACAATGCCATCTTCCTGTTTCTACAGCCTTCTGCTGTACCTAGTTTTTATCTTTTCTTGCTGTCTCATGATACATCCAAAGTATGATAACCTCATTTAGTCATTTTAGCTTCTAGAGAGAGTTCAGGCCTGATTTGCACTAGGATCCATTTATTTGTCTTCGGGCAGTTCATAATATCCACAGAACTCTTCTCCAGAAACACATTTCAACTCTGCATGATGGCGAGGAGGCAAGACCTTGGCTTCCTGAGGAGGGCTTCAGGTCTTTTGAAAAGCGTCTTTGCAGTTTTATGCGTTTAATACATTTCTAGTACAGGGCTTTCCAAATGGTGTGCTGTGACACGTTAGTGTGTCACCGGAAGTGTGTAGGCGTGTCACCTACAATCTTGGAAATCTATGTTATTATTTATAAATCATATATTTTTAAAAATATGTGTATACATAAACAACACTTTCAGGGTCAGTATTTTTCGTCCAGCCACAAAAGCTTGACTGGGAATTACAGAAAGACGGTTGAAGAGCGGGACTGTGCTGTTCCTTGAGAACAGTAATCAGTCGAAAATCCAAAAGGGAAGCATCAGGAAGTCGGAGCTTTTTCGTTCGTTCGTTCTCTCCCCAGCATCACCATCTGAAACGTCATTTTTGCTGTCAAAGTCCTCGGAACTGACGAGGACGCGCAGTTTCTTGAGAGGGAATGAGAACCTCGGGACACCACACCGGAAGTTCTGTGGAAGGGGGCCTCACCCAGTTTTATCTGTAGGGAGGAATTGCGGCTTCTAACGAAAACCCGAAGATGCTGTTTGAGCACTATTTACTTTCCTCTTTTCCGTACGGCTCAGAGAACTGGTCCATTACTCTTTCCTTTCCCGCATTCCCTTTTCCGGAGAACGGTTGGTTCCCCCACTTCATTATTACGTCACTTCTCCAACACGGAAGAAAAGAATTGCTAGGTGCTGTGTAACGCGGCCCAGCGGGTGCGTGTCCTGCGCATGCGTGCTGGGAGAGCCTGACAGAGGACTTTTGTCTTTCGATCGGCTGCTCGAAAACCGACGCGATGCCGGATTATTTGGGTGCCGATCAACGCAAAACGAAAGAGGAGGAGAAGGAGGACAAACCTATTCGGGGTGAGCGTTTAGTTTAGACGCCGTAAGATAACTAGCAGGGTCTGCTTGTCTTTATAAAAAAAAAAAAAAATTCACAGCGCCGGGATTCCAGTGCGCATGCGGATTACAGCGCAATTCTCATTTTCCCCTTCCAGGCCTTTGTGTGCTTTGCCTTCCTGCCTTTTCTGAAGAAAGGGTGTTTGGGTTTTTTAAGTACTTGGGCAAATACTTAAAATCCTCTCCTATGGAGCCCTGGCCCACCCCCTTGAATAACTGTAGTAGGATTTCTGGCTCCCTCCTGGGGTTGCCAGATGGAAAACTGGAGAAGGCTTCTGTACAGTTACAGCAGTCTGAGGCCATTTCCGCACGAGACTGTTACAGCGCTACGATTCCACTTTCAACCTCCTATGGCAGTGGTTCTCAACCTGTGGGTCCCCAGATGTTTGTGGACTTCAGCTCCCAGAAGCCCTGAGCATTGACCATAGTGGCCGAGGCTTCTGGGAGCTGAAGTCCACAAACATCTGGGGACCCACAGGTGGAGAACCACCGTCCTATGGAATCCTAGGGTTTGCAGTTTCGGGAGGGCCGCCCGGCCCCTCCCGAAACTGCAAACCCCGGGATTCCATAGGAGGTTGAAAGTGGAATCGTAGCGCTATACAGTCTCGTGTGGAAATGGCCTCAGACCTCGTTTACTTCCATGGGTCTCATCAAGAGAATCCCGAGATTTGTGCGGGAGCAGGGTTGCCAGAGTGAAAACTGGAAACGGCTCCTGTATCTTTACTGGATGTCTACAGGAAGGTAGCTCAGCATATATTGCTTGTCATGCAAGCCCCAAAGGCTCCCCGTTGAAATTCCCGCTTCTACACACCCGTGAAAGGTATGGGAGCCCATTCCTGTTTTCATTCTGGCAACCCTGTTTCTTCATCACTCTCAGGATTCTGTTGATCAGGGCCGTGGACTTTAAGGAAGTTTGAGATTGCTATAACTGGGTAGTGTAAACAACACTCTTAGAGGGCTTAGGTCGCTACCTGTAGCATTGAAGGCATAATGGAACGTTTTATAGTCATTCAGTTTCTTCTGGCTATAGGTCAACTTGTGAATAATAAGAATGGGGGGGGAACCTGGTGTTTTGTATCAGAGATGGAGAACCTTTGGCTCATGGACCTAATCAAATTAACAGTGGTTCTCCATCCAGCCTGTGGAAATTCTCTGTCAAGAGTTGGGGTTACTAGTCCTATGATCTAAAGTAGTATAGAGTTTATCTCATATAAGTTTTCTACAACTGTTGACTAGCAAGGCAGGGAGAGAGGTCTTTTTCAGCCCAAACATCACATTTGTCTTCATGTAGGGGCTGCTGTGTCATGTCAGTGATGGGCATGTACACAAATGGAGACAGACAAAGCAGTGGTGTTTGGTTTGGGTTTTTTTCCAAGAAGTTGGAGGAACAAGTAAGAAACAAACTGGATTCTTTCCCAGTTGGAAGTGAGGTTGAACAAGCTAGAGCACGAATACACTGACTTGTTAAAATGTCCAAACACACATTTGCAGTTGGCTTGGGAAGGAGATTCAAGTTATGAGATTGAATGGGCAGCTTCCTTTCCAAATGCCAGTTTATCTTGCTTAATTTAAAGACAGGGTGATGTGAAATGCTTCCTGATTATTCCTTTTCAATGTAGTTGAAATGAAAGAAAGATTTCTTAGAATGTAATTTGAACTATAAAGCTTAATTTTAAAGTAAATAATTCTCATTTTTATAAGGGTGGTCATAGTCATGTTTAGTTGCTCAGATAAGCTTCACAGAGTTAAGAAACTTGTAGTTAAGGATTGTGGTTTTATTTTATTAACAGCACCTAACAGTAATAAGGATTTCTATAATGCCCAATGACATCTAGATGTTGTAATTATCCGTTGAGAATTATTACAAAACAGAGTTGATTTTAAAGATGTTGTATGTTATGTCTTTTTCAGCTTTGGATGAAGGTGACATTGCCTTGCTGAAAACCTATGTAAGTGCTTCCTTAACTCACTTCCAAGTAAAAATGCATAAGATTGTGCTGAAACTTTTGTAACTCTAGCTCAGAATTGGGGATCATGTGTGGCCCTCTGAATTTTGTTGGACTACAACTACCAGCATTTCTCAGCATTGAATGTGCTGGCCAAGATGGAGGGGAGTTGCCATCCAACAACTGGAGACCTGCATGATTCCTGTCCTTGCTTTGGGTGAAAGATTTTCATGGTTAAATGGTGGCTGTTCAAAATGAAATCTCTCTTGCAAGATGCACACTGAAAGCCTGAATATTCAGGAGCAATTTGATGAGAAGGTCATGCTTGATTTCCATGTGCAGTTTGCTGAAGTATTGAACTTTGAAGTAAGTCTGTTTTATCTGCAAAGAAAAGGTATGAAAAGGGCTCAGATCTTATGAACTTACCTTATGAAAGAGCTGAAAGTATGCTTTGTGTAGTCATAAGCATCAGATCCCAACACATTGGATCCATAAGCTTTAAAACAGTAGCATATTCTCTGTTTTATGAAATCAGGGTATTTGAAAGCTTTAGCTAAGTCATGGCTCACACACATTGTTTGCATGTGGAAGTTGCCAGATTTTGTTTCCAGCATCAGCTGTCAGAATAGTCTCAAGTAGCCAAGCTGGGAAACGGATGTCCTTGCGACCTTGCAGAGGGTTCAGTAAATGGTAGATGACAAGATTTTCCAATAATATTGATCTACAAAGCTCATATATTCATAGGTGCAGGTCATAGAACATGGGATACCTCTATTGAATAGTCTGTTCATATACCCACTAATTTTCCTTGATTTCCTCAAATTTATAATCTCTTTTAAATCTAGGGCCAGAGCACATACTCAAGGCAAATTAAGCAAGTGGAAGATGACATTCAGCAGTTACTTAAAAAAATCAATGAGCTCACAGGTGGGTGTTTCTTAAGATTTTGAACTGGGAATTGGAGGTCCCCAGTTTAAAATATATGAGTTTCCTGAATAATGTTAGCAGAGCCACAATTTGTCACTCTGAAGGATGTTGTAAGAGTTTGTTTGGCTCTATAGCCAAACCTCTCAAAAGTTTCTTTCTATATAAATGCGTTCATTAAACCACTGGCCTACTTTTGTCTGTTTGCCCCTATAAGATTTGCCTAGTGAATATTATGTAGCATTGACCAAGGTGGCAGAGTGGTTTTTATTTTAAGTAGGCTGCATTGTTGCAGTGTGTCTAAATAGCAAATGGTTCCTTTTTCCTTGTAGGCATTAAAGAGTCAGACACTGGCTTGGCCCCCCTGCCCTCTGGGATCTGGCTGCAGATAAACAAACTCTTCAAAGTGAGCAGCCACTGCAGGTGGCAAGGTAGGCATATATTTCAGCTGGTTAGTCATAGGAGCAAAGAATAGCATTCTGTCTTTAATGTCTAATCGACAATCCCTGATAAAATAGCAAAGATGGCTTAAGGCACATTTCTAAATTACATGTAACAATTATAATCTGTTTTATTATCTGTTTTTATTATATTCATGAGATGTTAATTATAATCATACTGCAGTGCGAATGATAAGACTTTGCTTTTTGCATGAATCTGGTTCCTAGGAATTACTTATGTGCCTCAGTTTAAATGTAAGTTACACATCAACATAGATGTATCTGCTGCAAATTGACATACATTTAACCATTTTAGTGATGCTGACCATAATGTCTAGGTGTTTGAGGTACATCAGCAGAAATTACATTTAAAATTATTCTTATTTGGGTGTTGCTATTTCTATATTGTTACTGATATTGTGGATTTTATGAAAAGATAAAAAATAGCTTAAGGTAGAATTTTTAGTTATAGTGTCTCACAGAAAAAGAACAGAAATTTTGTTTTGATTAGTTTGAACTAAGAATGACACTTGGCTTAATGGTGATAGGTTAAATCTTCATTGGTGCATAAACTGGTTGTTTAATTGCTTTCTCGTCTGGTTAGGTGCACAAAGATAATCAATGCAGATTCTGAGGACCCCAAATACATCATCAACGTTAAGCAGTTTGCCAAGTTTGTGGTGGATCTTAGTGATCAAGTGGCTCCCACTGACATTGAAGAAGGGATGAGAGTTGGGTGAGCTGATACTAATACTTTATTTTCCTTAGTTTCTGGAACAGTACCTGAGGCTGGATTTGGTGGCTGTATGTGTGTTTGTCTATGCAATAGATGCATGTTTGTATTTTTAAGAGGTATAATTAGAGAGCATTTGAACAAAGAATCAATAGGTAGAATAAAAATGTCTTCATTACTCACCTTAATATATTAGAGAGGGTTATTCTCAGGATGGCATGAAAGAGCAATTTACCATGATTGGGTTAATCCCCATGTGCCAACCAGATCAGTTTTCTCAGTTCTGACCATTAAGAGCCCTTTACCTTCCCTGATAGTTTTTCCTATCCTTCCATTCCAACCAGATCTGGCAAACTTAGACATAAAAAGTATTTATTTAGATTAAATATAGAAATTTATTTAGTTGGAAACAGAGAAGACTAGATAAGAGAGAAATAAGAGTGAAAGTGGTAAATGGAGAGACATGAAAATAAGACAATTTGCTTCTCCGTTGGGAGAAAACTAAAAATATGCCCATTCAGATGAGTGCTAAAAATATACCCACTTAGATGTGGTTCAGTCCTCTAGTGAGAGTGATACTGAAGAATTGAGAGATCTATTTGGCAATAAAAATGGAGAGGAAAAGGAGACAAAACAAGTTCTAAGATGAAAGAGTCAGGAACTTCTACAAAATAATCAAAAGAAGAAGAAAGGGGATCCTGGTGTTAAATCAGGTCTTACTGCAGGCTCTGAAATAGGAAAAACACAGCGTTAGCCATGAAAACTCCAAGCGTTGTTTCAGAACACCGTTTTGATTTCCATGATTTCAAGGCAATGGGAGGGGTTGCCTCAGTACGGGCCTGCGTAATGTGTCCAGCATCAGCATTGTTAGAGATGTGTGCTGTGGAGATGGAACAGCAACAGGAGAGTGGTAGTATTTATTCTCTTTTAAAAGACATAATGCTGGAATTCATTAATTATTTAAAAATGATGTTTAAATGTGCTAGTTAAAGAACAACAAAGACAAGTGCCCTGAAGTGATAATGATCAGATGAGTGTAGTGAATGTCATCCCTAGAATTAATGCAGGCCCAGGGTCTCAGAACTGCATTTAAAATCTGCTAGTGCTAATACGAATTTAAATTACTCAGACACTAAAGAATTGCAGTCTGTGATTAAGGAGACTGTAGCTAATGAATTACTGTCAGCCCTCCTCTTTCACGGGTGTTAAGGTGGACAAGACCCCCACAAAAGTGAAAAATCATACATTCATAGAACACTTCTCTAGGAATCTTTAGATTCTCCAGCATAATTCTATATTCATTCTCTGGTGGAAGTAGACCATAGAATCCTACTGGAGGACCTCGAAATTCCTAGAGAGAATCTATTTTTTCTGTGGCAGGGGCAGATGCAGTAAGAATTTTTTAAATAAATAAATTAAATGAATAAAATACCTGGGAAATAATCAAATCCATGAATGCTGAAATCACAAAAATGAAAAGTGGCCTGTAAGGTTATTATTTACATTTAAACACAATCTGTTTAATGAACTACAAAATGATAATTTTTATGAATTTGGAAATCAACATGTAATGAATTTTAATTCAATGAATTATCAATCTAATTATAGTGCAGTAAATTTAAATTATTCTTGTTGTGTGCCTTCAGGTTGTTTATGCCTTATGGTAACTCTAAGACAAACTTATCACAGGTTTTTCTAGGGCTGAGAGCGTGTGACGTACCCAAGGTCACCCAGTGGGTTGCCATTGCTAAGTGGGGAATTGAACTCTGGTATGAAGGATCGTAATCCAGCATTCAAATCACTACAGTAGGGTGGCTCTCATCAATTTAAATAGAATGAATTCATTAACAGTATTACATTTACTTATTGGAAAAGACAGTGAAAACCAGGTAGTTCAACAATCAACAATAGAAAGGAGAATAAACAAGGGTACACAGAAAGGTGGGAGTGGATGTAAGCAGGAAGCATATCCGATTTGAAAAAGAAATGACTTACAAACACAGATTCCAAAAATGAATTGAATGTGGAAGAGCCAAGGAGGTGCATGAAAAATACAAAGCATGTGGAAGATTCAGGTCTAGATTTAGGTGAGCGTGTTTGTCAGGATGAGATGTTGGATGTAGATGCAGCTGAATACTACAACTCCTCAGAGGAGGAGGAGGAGGAGGACAAGGATTGAGATGCCAACAGATTGTTAAAGAGTGCATCCTTTAGGAGTTTACTAAAGAGAATGGAAACATGGGGTTTCATTAATCCAAATAGAAGCTGATAGTCTAAGTAAGGAAGGGCAGGATAAAGAAAGTAAGGTAGCATTGGTAAGTAGGAAGCAAGTCCCATGTGTGTTGAGGTACCAGTGTCTGGGATATTAGAGGACCAACTTAAATAGAGGTGTGCCTCTTGTGGTTCCATGTAAAAGTGACAACAGAAATGAGCCTGAGTGGATTGAGGGGCTCATTGTTTTGGATTAGCAGCTCAAGGAATATGGACTGTCAGACAAGAAACACAACATAAGTTTTCTAGAACTGAAGACAATGCAGTTAGCACTTCTCAGATTTATAACAGTGGTGCAGGGAGTTCCACAGCTGGGATGCTGCCATTAAAAAGGCTTGGTTCACCATCCTTCTCTTTGCAGTGAAAACAGAGCCTTTGACTCTCTCCAGTTTTTCTGCTTGAAGGAGTTTTGATGGTGTCTAGCAGGTGGACGGGGTAATTTTGCTGTGCTTTTGCTTTCACTCCTGAGCTATTTCAGGTCCCCAAATGACACTTGCACTATTACAAAAGGCACCCTGCACAACTTAAAACTGCTTGTGGTGGGGAAATGGTGACAATTTCTTTGTGCCCCTTGGGAAGTGCATGGAATCTTTTAAAGGTTCCCCCCCCCAAAAGTGTAGAGTGGTTCATGGGCTGAACTTTACATACACTTGTAGTAAATGATGAGTTCATAAAACACAACTCAAAATGGTGTTAGGAATACAAAGTGAGGATTTCAACCAGCGATTTTCCAGATTAAAAGAAAGTGCAAGTCAATAAACATTCTGTGAAATAAAATCACTTTTATCTGCCTCTTGGAGGTGAGCAAGCAAGACAGTATTGTGAATACCTGATGAGTAGGTAGGAGATTATACAGCTGGAGTATCACTCCCTTTGGATCCTGATACCACAGGTCCTGCTTTGTATAATGGGGCAACTTTGCAAGAATGTTTCCTCAGAAAACCTCAAGGTATCTGAATCATAGAAACCAGCATAGTTTAGTAGTTTGAGTGTTAAAACTAGGACCCTGGGATCCCAGGGTTCAAATCTTTGCTCTCTGTGGAAATCCACTAGATGACCTTGGGCAGGTCACAACCTCAGAGGAAGGCAGTGGCAGGCCCCCTCTGACCAAGGTTTGCCCCCAAAATCGTATGATTGGTTTGCCTTGGTTTTGCCATAAATTGGAAAGAACCTAAAAGCATGCAGCAACAATAATCTGACGTATGGGAGAAAGCACTTCAGATAAATTGGGACTGTATTGGGGATTTGTGGTACTTTTTTTTAAATCAAAAGCACCATGTAGGACCCACTTTTTTTTTAATCAGAATTACATTTTTTTCTCCTGTCTGTTCCAAGTAGTTTTAAGTGCTGTGTTCTGGGCCTAGTTATCATTACCTATCAATTTCCTTTTTGGTTGTTTTTCAGGTTGTCCTAGCTCCATATTGGGTTGTGGGACTATTTTTTTCTTTCCATGCCAAGTGTTTGCATATTTTGATACCCAGTTTTCCTAGCGTATGTGCTTTCTTTGTTGAATCATATTTGTGTACATTTTTCACTTGTATATAACTCAAAAGAGAAAGAAAAAGAGAATCTGACATCTACTGTTTCTTCCCAGTGTTGGGAAACCGAAGGATATGTCTATGTAGATTATCCTGCAGATACCAAGTAGGATAAATACACTGAAAAATCTGTTAGTGTTATGTTCCATCCTTGACTGTAGCTTTCAAACTATCTTTGATCACTCAGTCCAGATTGTAAGATATTAGCTGGCTAGATCAGCGTTGTTCCCAGCAGTCATTGAAAATACTTGACGTGTGATTGCATGGTGTGAAACTAGAGGTTGGCCTTCCGTTTTTTTGTTGGAGTATTTGCTTGGTTGTAAACTGTCTTCTTGCAAAGAAAGCAAAACTGACAGCCAAATCAAAGTTGTAACCAGATATTTATAACGGAGTAGAAACATGGTGTCCCTGAAGGTGAGAGGTGCTACTGGACAGTGGGCCAGGTTGCTAATCCACTTCTGTTCCTTCAGAATTCTGCAAGTAGATGCAGTCAGTTTGCAGTGATAAACACCAACTTAAAAAGCTGATGTTGATTCAACTCTCAGATTAATGGAAGGTTGTTGGAAACTTTCAATGAGTGTGTTTCTTTTTCAATCTATTTCTGCAGAGTTGACAGAAACAAGTATCAGATCCATATCCCCCTACCTCCAAAGATTGACCCAACTGTTACCATGATGCAGGTGATTGTCTCCTTTTTTGTTACCTTATTTTTGTATTTTTAGCCTCTCTGATTTGATTCCTTACTGTCCCTGCTACTCTTCTTCCATAAAAAATGTAAACCTTGCTGTTGCATACAGTAGAAAGGGCTTATACATCTGTTTTATAACCCAGGTGGAAGAAAAACCTGATGTTACTTACAGCGATGTTGGTGGTTGCAAAGAACAGATTGAGAAGCTCAGAGAGGTGGTGGAAACCCCCTTGCTTCATGTAAGTATTCTAGTGAATTTGTAAGTTCTTTATTTTCTTTAATTTTTTTTTGCTTTTTCTTATAGCCTGTCAGATGTTTTACAGACTGCAGTATAAATTAGCCAAACCAGTAATTGGTCTACTGCCTAATTTTTAGAGGAAGCTAAAAGGGTTCAGTAGTCCAAATATTGTTGAGCAAATTTACTTTTAAATTGTGAAGAAAGAGGATGTTCCTTTTGTTCATTTTTGGGGAGTGTTTCAGTCGTTTTGTTTGGTTATATGACACTCCATCTAGCCTGTCATTTTCCTTTCAGTAGCAGTTATTTAGGTCCCACTATGCCAGGAGTGGGAAACCTTTGGCCTTTCAGATGTTTTGGGCTTCATCCCCCATAAGTTCTTCCCATTGCTCATGCTCATTGTGGCTTCTGGGGGCTGAAGTTAATACATCTGGAGGGCCAAAGGTTTCCTGTCACTCCCATGGACTCTTGATATGGTAATAGCAGTCTTCTCCTGTCATTTACTCACTACCACAGAAATAGTCAAAATATAGGGGACCAGTGTGACCCTTCACTACTCTGCAGTCCCCCACATGCCCCCATGTTTAAGGGAAAAAAACTGAAAAAGGATCTGTGCAACCTCAAGGGTGCATGGGGGAACAATTTTATTGCCTCACCCTGATGGTAGTAACTTGTGTGCATGTACATGAGAGAGAAAGCATAGTGTTGTTTTTTTTTAAAAAAAAAGTCTTTCCATGGTGCTGTCTGTCTCCTCCACTGTAGAATATCCCAGTGGCTATGTTGGTTGAGGAATTCTGAAATTGTAGTCCCAAAAATCACTTTTCTAAACTCTTGTACCCTCTTGGTTTGAGTGAGAACCTCTTTAAAAATGAAGAAACCACTGTCATTTAATCCTGTGGCAATCTTGGACTACTGCATTCAAGGCCTTTCTGGATTTTTGGACCCAGTGTTGGAAGGGGACACATAGTTGTTGTGTGGGGATTTAAATCTTATATGTAATGCTATCTAAATTATTTTTCTTTCCTCCTACCACAGCCAGAACGATTTGTCAATCTTGGGATCGAGCCCCCCAAAGGAGTGCTTCTCTTTGGCCCCCCAGGGACAGGCAAAACCCTCTGTGCTCGTGCTGTTGCCAACCGGACTGATGCCTGCTTCATCCGAGTGATTGGATCTGAGTTAGTGCAGAAGTATGTGGGAGAGGTAATGAATATGTTGCAAGCTTGATGCTCCTATACTGGGGGAGATCAAGATTCTAGGTTATAAAAGATTTCTATACTCATATTGCTTTTATGGGTATACAATAGTACACAAATTGGATGCTTCTGATTTTTTGGCTTGTAATATTGCTGTTCCACAATATGAGTGAAATAAGAAACCATGAGCTACATAGGCTGAATGGGCAACACTGTATGATATGCAGTGATTTTTTCCCCATGGTTTAGTAGTGGCCAAACACAGTTATGTCATGAGTGGGAGGAATTGTAACTAAACTAGTCTTTCAGGACTGCTTATGTTTGCTCTCTGGATAATATCTTGTCCCTGTCATTTGGAAAGATCTAGCTTATATAAAAAGAAATAATAATCTCCCTTTTTCAAAAATAGGGCGCCAGAATGGTTCGGGAACTCTTTGAAATGGCCAGAACGAAGAAAGCTTGTCTTATCTTTTTTGATGAAATAGATGCTATTGGAGGTTGGTATCATGGTGTATATATTTGTTTTAACTCAGTTTCCTGGACAAAACAGAACAATACAAATAAAATAATCCCAATCTCTGTGCCAGCTCTTCCTCTTCTCCTACTACCATCTTGTCTTGATTTGCCTTTTATTAAAAACCTCAGTGTTTTTATACTGACTGATTTATAACTAAATATAACTAAATATTTTATAACTAAAATAATGTGATAAAAATTTTTGCCTGGTTTATAATAAACATTGGAACAAAGTATACAGTTCTAACATAGAATATTCTACCATGGAGTGTACCATCTCAGCACATGGGGAGAACATACATTTGAAAACACTCCAGGCCATCTCTTCCCAGTCTGATTGGGGAACAGACCAGGAAAAAGGATAGAAGTAGCAACGTGGGCCTTGACTTTGCCTCTGTTGTAGAGAAGTATTTAATTTTCTTTAATAGCTCATCATTCTTTTAAATATTTTCTTAGAGGTTTTTTTTTCCTCATGCTATGTCTCAAATGTTTTTAACTTGTTAAATTTAATGCTGTTTAGTGTGGCAACTATTGCATTCTTTAAAATTGTTTCCTAAGTTTATAATTGACTTTTAGTTGAAAAGTCTACATTGTTAATCTAAATCAACAGTTTGACATCAGTAGATGATACTGGGTGAGTGGGGGAAACTTGAAATGCATCTTGCAAGTGATTCTTCTTTCAAAGGAATGGTCAACACAGCTATTTGGTTTGTTTTTGCCCACTATCTGTTTCTAGGAGCTCGCTTTGATGATGGTGCTGGAGGAGACAATGAAGTTCAGCGCACAATGTTAGAACTGATTAATCAACTTGATGGCTTTGATCCAAGAGGCAATATTAAAGTGCTGATGGCAACCAACAGACCTGATACCTTGGATCCTGCACTAATGAGGCCTGGAAGACTGGATAGGAAGATTGAATTTAGCCTCCCAGATCTGGAGGTTAGAAATGTTTCATTTTGATACTAAAGAAAGTCAGTAGTAATGCATTTATTGGCATTTGGGTGATTGGTGTTGAGAAGAATCTTTTTCTTTTTTGGAATTTGATATGGAAAAGAATTATTTATATGAGTTCTCTGAGCTGCATGGTTCTTAAATGAGCATCTGTTATTTTACACCATAGATGCATACCTGGGGACTATGTTTTCTTAGAGGTGAACTTTCATGCACTCCATGCCAGCAGTGGGGGGAACCAGTAAAGGTGGCCAGGAGAATTGTTGAGGCTGCTGCCTACTCAGGCCATCATTCCTAGTGAACTAGCAATGCAGCAAGGAATTGTGACCAGGCCCCTTACTGGGCCTCTGATGGTACCCTCATTAAGGGAATTTTCATTGGCCAGGTGATTTGACCTAGAACTGATAACATAACAGTACTTTCATGTTTTAGGGATGAGCGCTCATATTTTCCTTGTTTTTAGGGGCGAACCCACATATTTAAGATACATGCTCGTTCAATGAGTGTTGAAAGAGACATACGATTTGAATTGCTGGCTCGACTGTGTCCTAACAGCACTGGTAAGCCAAACAGCTGTTGCCTGCTCTCTCTGTTCCTTGTTTGGTAGTGATAGTTGCTTCAGATTGCTTTTAAATGTTCTGTTTTTCCTTACAAGGTGCTGAAATCCGAAGTGTTTGTACAGAGGCGGGTATGTTTGCCATCAGAGCAAGACGTAAAATTGCCACTGAAAAAGATTTCTTGGAAGCTGTGAACAAAGTCATCAAGTCGTATGCCAAGTTCAGTGCTACGCCTCGATATATGACGTACAACTGATCCTGGGTCTCCCAAAGAAATCTCTTTGTCGTACTGATAAACCTTATATGAAGTAATATCAAAAGTAATAGATGGTGTATGTGGGGTATAACTGTAGTTGGAACAGATTTGGAAATAAAAGGAACATTCCAAATTATGTAATCACATTTACTGAAAGTTAACATGTTTAGCTTTATTGCACTAGGCCATATGGGATGGTGAATGAGGTCTTCTGGCCGTTGCAAATGAAGGAGCAGTTTGAGTGTACACACATGCCTGCTGCTGTGTCCCTTTTGTCAGGGACATGACAGTGTGTGTGTGGGCGCCACATCCCCTGCTGCCTTATCCCTGATGAAAGGAAGACAGTGGCAGGCATGTGTGTGTGCTGAAACTCCTCCCATATTTGCAAATGAGAGTGCAGTTTTGGCACACCCACCCACCACTGTGTCCCTGTTTCACAGCAGGGTTTCTTTGTGGAGCTCCTGTGAGTGTTCTGTGGACCCGAGGTTGAGAACTACTGGTTCAGGTAGGTGGTGGGATCTTCTTTAGATATCTTCAAAAGGAGGCTTGACAACTACCTGCTGGGAATGCTTTAGCTGGAGATCCTGCACAGAGCAGAGGTTGGACTTCATAGCCATGAGATGTCTGCCAACTCTATGATTCTCTGCTGCTATATTGCACAGTGTGTGAAACAATATTGTATTCCTATTCAAATTATCCAGACGTGTGCATAAGTATATACAGTTGGCCCTCCAGTTTTGCTAGGGTCAGGGGCACAGGATCCTTGCAAAAGTGGAAAAATTATAAATATCAAAGTGCGTGCATGTGTATCTGTTGGAAGGAGGTGGAGGCATGGGGGGAGAGTGGGCACCCAGAGTCCAAACCAGGCCAGGGAAAGGAGAGGGAAAGGGGTGGGGCAGAAGGGTGGCCCTATACTTCCTCTCTCTCTCTCCATCCATTTCCTTCCTTGATGTCAGGGGGCACTTGGACAAGGTTTGTGATAATGAGAAATCAGGCTGTGAGCTGATGTTAGCTGGCCAGGCAGTGGCAGATGGAGGAGGGCCACGGGTGGGTTTAAAAGGGCTGTGAGCCTGATCAAAGGCACCAAGAGGGAAGGTTCCCCTGGGGATGAAGCTTTTGAGGTGGGGGGGCACAGTTTGGAGAAACTTGCAAATAATCAAATCTGTGAAAGTCAAATCCACAAATGTGGACTGTACATTGTATGAGAATCTCCAGGACAAGAACAGTGTTAGTACACATAAGGGGATAAAAGTTATCAAAATGAGACATTTCCAGCAGTAGAGAGACTTTATCATCTGATGAATTCAAGATATAGCAATTCTGAATGGCTTTTAATTTTGGAATTTTACACTTTTGACAGTAAAAAAGTACTGTAAGCAGGTAGTAGGCAAAATATATTGTCTACAGACACAAAAGGGCAGTCAAGATCCATGTTACAAAATGTATCAAAATATCGCCTAACTACATGTGCATACAATGTATTCTAGGAAGATCCAGAAATTCCTATCTGTTGCAAAAGTGTAGTTCTTGCAAATATAAAATGGGAAAATATTTCCTCTTTCCACCTCTCTACAACAAAGCTAAGCAGCATCAGTACAAATGGAATCTAAATTGAGGTATGAGCCGAACTTCTTTCAAGAACCAGCACTAACATTTTATACCTTGAAACAAACTTTTCTTTCCAAGAAGGTATTGAATAATGTTTTCATTTAATTGCCAAGGACCCCCAAACACAGATGATGATAGTACTGTGTCCCTTACAAGGGGACCACAAATTAGATTTTTGGTATATGCACATTTCTCTTTTTTTAAAAAAAAGTCTGGTTGGCATTTAGAGGGTAGGGGAGATATAAAAGCTAGTGCAATATTAGTATTCTGCAGGATTTGGCAAGATTTTAGTCTGGTGACCCATTCAGTTGGAGAAATTTAAGCTTGACACTCAAGTACTGAGCCTGAAAAGTACTTAAACTTCAGCTGGGTCATGACCACAGTCAGCATCCTGCCAGTGACATAGATGTAACTTTTTTGGTCATGGAGGTTGGAGGACTTGAGTTCCTTCATAATGCAACTTCGTCCCCAAGTCAATTCCTGTTTTGAATCTGGGCATCTCTGCCCAAACCATTCAGTGGCCAGGGGAAGAGGAGGAGCAGCCAGCCAGCTTCTTTCCTGCAGCCACTTGCTGGAAGGAAAAAGGGACCCAGATGTTGTCCAGAGGTCCAAGAAAGTGAGACCATCTTCCTACAGCTGGCTGGCACTAAATGGTCACAGACACCTCACCAGAAAATGGGTCGGTTACATGTGACGGGGGGAATGAGACACAATTATGCCAGGCAGAAGTTTACACTCAAGAAGTGTAATGCAAAATCATGGCCCACAGTTTCTAAGGCTGCAACCCTATTAAAACATGCATTGCCCATCTGGATGCATTCTTGCTAATGTAACCTTTGCCTTAGGGTAGGGTTAAAAGGAAAAAAAAGCAAGAAATGGCAAACAAGGGAAGGCAGCTTTTCTTTTTTGGCCACTTCCACATTACATTTGATGATCAGGCTCAGAAAGGGATTTCTTTGTAAGTGAAATATTACGTGACAGACTAGGATCCCATCAGTGACACATGGCTATATAATCCTCTGTTACCTAGTGTATGTACCTTCATGGAAGTTGCACAGGGAGATATCCACCGCCTTCTTGTGCAATGCTCCCCCTTCCTCAGCACACTGCAGGTTCAGAGCACTATAGTGCACCCCCACAGCCAAAGAACTTCCAAGGGGAAGGGAGGCGCCTGAGCACTGTCCTTCTGTATTCGGGCAGTCAGGGAAAAGGAACAACTCTTGCCCTCCTGGGTTTCCAGCATAATAACACACAGAGAAAATAATGCTAGAGGTCCAAGTATGGCTCTTCCTTTTCTTTTTCCCAGCTGCTCAACTGCAGCTGGAAGGTGACTGTGCACCTCCCAAGCCCTCAGTCTCTAAATGGAAGTGTGCTCCAGCATCAACAAGCTGTGTCATGCAGCAGAGTGAAGCCCAGCAAAGTAATGCTGATGAAGCTTTATGCTATGCCAGTGTTAACGGTGGATCTTCACCACAGTATGTATTATTGAGCATGTTTTAATGACCTTTAAAAACGTTCACAGCATATGAAATACAATAAATAAAATCCTATAAAATTTCTCCACAGAAGCTACTTACAGCCAGTTGCATTTTTAAAATGTGCACTCCAGCCTGCAAGCATGGGTGGGGTTTTTTTTCAGCCTGCCAACTATATTGCTTCCTTTTGCTCACTCCCAGCTACCTAGACGTTTATTTGGTAGACAGAGCAACGTGCTATACATGGGAATGGTCTACTACAGTTGATAAGCAAAAATGAATTCTCAAGCAAATGGGCTCATAATTCAATTCAGACATAAAATACACAAAATAGAACTCACACTCATCTTAGTACTCAGCTGATAATAAGCTTGGGAATTCTGCAGTGCAAATACCCTAGCTGCAAAAATTGTTCTTTAAACCTTTCAAAAAGCCATTACAAGTCATGTGACATAAGCCCTTGCACATTAGTTTGAAATCCTTTAAGACAGCCTACGCAGCCTACGCCAGCTTGGTACCCTCTACATCTGTTGGACTTCACCTCTTAGAAATCCCCAAGCAGCTGCCTGAGGGATTCTCAGAGCTGAAGCTCAACACAATGGGAAGGCACCAGGTCAGACAAGGAGTTTTCAAGATACCTTTACAGTGCAATCAATCAGTAGTTGGTACAAGGTTTCCAAATATCTGCTGTTCCCAGACAGACATTTGGATATATTGTCAAGGAACAGAGCAGAGATCAGTCTACTACCATCTGGCTTAAAATCATCTTTACTCTTTCCAGTAACATACTGTGCTATTTTTTTTTAATCATAGTGCACTACCATCTGCTGGCACATTTCTGAACACAAAGAGAAAAGGTCCAAAATGTTTTTGAATACTTGCAGGAAAATACATGCTTTTTCAGTTCTTTATAAAGACTTGCACACTGGTTCAGGCTCTACCTGAATTCATTAAAAAGCACACATTTTGAAAGCATAAGGCCTCCAATTCCTCAGACAGTGCTCTCGCAGACTGCAAGCTGCTCCACTACTGTGTCAGATACCCGTAAAAGTGGCTAGTCTTAGGCTCCGTACAATCTGTGCAAATAAGAGAAGCCCTCAGAAGTCAATGTATGCATCTGCATACAGTTTATGATGTAGGAGTACAAATGACAGTGTCTAAAGGTGGCTGTGAGGCAGACAGACCTTTCAGTTGGCTGGTGAGTACAGCATCATGGATAGTGGGAAAAAGCAAGTCTCTTAGGACAGCTTTGTCAAAGAAGTTCAGTCTAGTAAGGTTGTCCATAACAGATCCTGGGTAAGGGGGAGAAAAAACAATGAAAAGCTTTACAAGAGAATACAGTTGACAGTACAAAATCTATACTGCAAGAGTTTGGTTCTTTTGCCCTTTGCCAGCTGATAATACATACATACACACATACACACATATGCAAAAGATCATATCCACATAGCTAGAGGAAGAAATGTACATGTACATAGATGTTGTTTACATAGTACCTAAGAAGATCATATCCACATAGCTGGAGGAAGAAATGTACATGTACATAGATGTTGTTTACATGGTACCTAAGAAACCTACCTTTCCTCTTCCTGAACAGCTTATCACCATTACTACTACTGTGCTTGCTGTACTTATATGCATTGCAGGCCAAGCTACTGTGCAGATAACTGACTCACGGTGCATGGGAGTGTTCATGGTCATTCTGTTGGTGACACAGGCCTAAATCCCACTGCTACTCTCAACTAGAATAGAGCTACTGAAGCAAGCAGATTTACCTACCTGTTGATTCACTATTCAACTGACAACTGAATAGATCTGCACTAGTTGGGACTAATCAACAGGATTCCAGGCACACACTGACAAATCTCCTGCCACCCCAGCCTTGTGCTTTTCAGTCACTGCAGAAGGAGGTATTTAGCATAAAGGTATGCCACTCTCCAAACTCTGGGTGAGCCCCCACAGCCAATCACAGGCCAGGAGCCATCATCTGGCTGTCATTTTGCAGCCAGGAAAAAGGAAGAGTTGTTGCCTCCTTACAAATATGCTGGAGGTCTGCACAGGCAACAGCTCCTCCTTTCTTCCAGCTTCAAAACTGCTGCACATAGTCCCTGGGGACTTTCTGCCCTCTTGGCCACTGACTGGCTATGAGGCAGGGTCCCAGCAGTGGTCAGAACCATTGCACCACTAGTTATGGCCCCGTGGAACCCAGAAGCTAAGCAAAAGTACCCTGACTAAAAGTTCACTCTGCCAGCTTCCACCAATCTTGACTTCTGTATCTCAGTGCAGTTATCCCATAAAACATGGGCTTTATTTCTGTGTGCCTTCGAGTTTCCGACTTACAGAAACCCTAAGGTGAACCTACCATGGGATTTTTCTCAGGAATATTTGTTAAGAGGGCAAGATTTGCCAGTATCTTCCTCTGAGGTTGAGAGACTGTGACCTGCCCAAGGCTACTGAAGCCAGGCCCATACATATATATATAGTCATACTTCAAAGAATGTCCAATCCTAATGGGTTGTGAAGATATATTTGTGAGTGTGTTCACTCAAAAACAGAGTCAAACTCTTCTGTTAATCTTAACTTGCAGTACTGTTTCAGATTCTGCAACCTAGGCTTTGTAAGCTTCACTACAGGTTTGGAAGAGCACACAGAAGAAATTTATGATAAATATATATATTGGAATAATCTGTACAAATAGCGTAGCATTTACTTGGCAAAGCATTTGTATAGCACAATCCAGGTTAAGTCTGCAATCCAGAGAGGTCCACAGGCCACTCTGGCTTTCACCTTCATGTTTCAAAAGTAGCTTGATAAAAACTGGTAAAAAGTCCCACAAGTCTCTAAGACTGTTTACCAGGGAGTTTAAAAAAAAACCCAAAACAAATGCGCACACAGCCATTTGGTGATATGAAGAAAAAGGGATGATAAATAAACAATCAAATTAGTTATCAAAAGTTAGACAAAATTAAAAAACCAGTATCATATGTTTTGCATGTAGCTTCAAGACCTTACATCAGTATACCTGCCAGAATTTATGGACATATGCACATTAGCTCTTTGCCTATGTCTAGCCCTCCAGATGTCTTCAAATGCAGCCCTGAGAAACCTTATTAGCAACACTGTTGGGGGAGTATGTGAATTGTAGTCCACAGCTTCTGGAGCAGGTCAGATTGCTTGCCCCACCTGAATTTACCAGTGCTATAATCACTGCATCTGCAGAACAGACAGGAGGGAGGGATAGGGCAAGCACAGGGCATGCTACATGGCATTGCTTAACTGTTCAAGAGACATAACTTAATGACTGGGCATGCTTTGTGCATCTACAAGGTCTCAGGTTCATTCTCAACATAGAGTACCTCTATTTAAAAAAATAATCAGGTCATGGGAGGGAAAACTATCTTAGGGAGCTGCTGCCAGTCTGACAAGACAGCTATATGGAAGAAAAAGAGAATCATCTTATATGTTTTAAATACACGCCCGTTCAACTCTTCTAGTAAGTTTTGCGTGGTATCTTTTTCCCTAGAGGTCACATATTTTCTAATCTCTGTCATGTTCATACACTTCAGAGTCAAAAGCTTTCCCAAAGATGGAACACTCCAAATGCTTTGAGCTTCCATGATCTCTCACCATCCACCATGCTAGCTGGGGCTGATGGAAGCTGCAGTCCAAAAGATCCAGCAGACACCAAACAGGCGAAGATTGGTCTAGAAAGCCCACTATGGTGACAAATCAATGACTAATGAGGTCAACTCACACTTCTCTCCCTGCTGCCCCCACAAAAAAACTTACCATTGCAGCCAGTTATATATACTGAAACACCAATTTCTTCATATTCTTTTATGATCTACAACAGTTCAGAAGTAAAGCTTGCAGTTAATATTTTTGTTTCTCATTGTTACAGTACAGAATACAGACAAACTTTGCTGGATGTCACATTATTCTTTAAACATGAGCAGTTATACTGGAATTGCTGGGGGTCTAACTGAATGAGTGAATGAATGAATAAAGGAAAACTATAGTACTTAAATGTCTAATGGCATACAACATCAGGAAACTTCCTGGTGGAAATGAAAGGGAGCTGTGCAAGAGAATTTCCCACTGTGTTGGGCCCTTCAACTCGGTACCTAGTTATTAAGAGCTTTACCAAGATCCTGTATCACCTACCTAGTTACAAATGTGTAACTAAGTCCTGACTTCTGGTCCAACCCTCCAAACCCAGCCAGCAGCCACACTGAGCAATGGAGGTCTGTTCAGCTAGCAACTGGGTACAGTAGGATGATGTTTCCAGCCCCCTCCCACCAGTGAGCAAGGCCACAACAAACGATTTTGACTGGGGTCTTGCTTGTAATTGTCGCAGTCTTACTCACTGGTCAGAGGGAGCTGGAAAGGTCCCCTTCCTTTTTCCTGACTGACAGCTGAACAGACCTCCATCACTTGATGAAGCTGCTGTTAAGGCAGATTTGTGGGAATATTTATGATTGTAGCAATAGTATCACAATTGTGAATATGTAGTATTTCTGAAAACAAAGCTGTTACAAATCCATAACTGCAACACAGGATACCAGCCTTTGTTTTTAATGAGCACTTTGGTTTTGGTTTAATGAGAAGGTATCAAAAGTCTGTGGCATACAGCAATGAGAACAAATACTACGTACTGATTTTAGAGCTTTGACTCCAACAGAATCCACAAAGTTCACAGGTGAAAAATCCAAAATGATTGAGCGAATGTTGGTCACTGGCTTCATAAAACGCTCAAGTTCATCTGGAGAGGACTCCTGTGTAGCAGCTTCTGCCGCTGAGAATTTTCCATTGAGGGGTAGTTCATCATTCATCACTTCATGTTTCACGTTGTTGTCCAGGTCATTAGTCTTTAACACAGAATAAACAAACACCAGGCTACAGTACAGGCTTTCTTTTTGGGCATATATGCTTGTTTGATATGCAGGCCTTGACCACTTCACTTTATATAAATACCTATCTGGAGATTTTCCACACTGACATTTTTCCACTTGTGTGCAACAAAGACTAACTTTACAACATAATCCTAGACCTGTGTACTCAGCAGTATGTCTTACTTGCTTTTAATAGGGATTACTGCCAAGTAGGTGAATATGGGATTGCAACTGACTCCTCTCATCCCCTTTTGTTCTTTTTGGACCAATTCTTTGATGATTTCAAGCTAAAACAACCACACAGTCAAACAGTCTTGTGTCCTCCATATAGTGAAACTATTATCTCAGTTTGAAGAGTATTAGAAAATAAGTGTTGGTTTGTGAGGTAGAAACTTGCCATCTTCTCTATGACCATTTTCACAACACCATGACATCTCCTCCCACCTCACCAAGACTTGTCTGAATCAGCTCCAAGAAAATCTTTACTTCAAAATAAGGTTTTATATAATTTGTTTCCAAAAATCTGAATGAAGAGTGTATTATTCCGCGCTTGTGATTTATTTTCACATGCCTCCTTCAACAGAGAAAGCCTATTTTGGGAAAAGCAAGAAGAGGAATGGCACTGGAAAATTCACAAGCTTTTGATTTAACAGGGCTTGTCTCATTGAAGGAAGTGGAAACAACAGTAAGCTCTGCTGCAGAACGTAGTGCCTGTTCATCTAATGCATGTCCTACATGTTAACAAAATTCAACAGCTGCAAGTAAGAGGAATTATATCAAGGCAAATGACTGTGGCATGCTGCAAATTCTATTTCTCTCTTTTTAGAAAAGGAAAATTTTTCTGCCACATAGTCTCAGCTGCATTATGCACAGATTTATATTCCTATTTCAACACATCTCTAAATATATCACATGGAAAGACATCATAGAGTTAGCCAATCATGAAAACAAGGTAAGTAATAGCTCCTTCTCCAGCAGTGGTTTTGCACCTAGTTTGTAGATCTGCTAAACCTCATCTAAGACCCCCAAGGTTAAAAACCACTGCTTTAATCACAGGAAAGAAAAAACACTAGCCAGCATCAGGAACATGAGCCTTTCTTCTTTTCGCCTTCCTCTTGAATGGATTACCTATTCCTTCTTTAACAGCAATTAAGAAATCTTCAATCTGACCTGAACCTAGATTAATAGTAATTAGACTTAGAATCAGGTTAAACAAAAATCCTGGTTATAAAGAGCACAAGGAGCCTACATTTCCACAGGTGGCAGTTAAACGTGTGCGTGTGTGGGTGAGTGTGAGAGAGAGAGAGAGGGAGTTTGCATGTCTGTATGGTGGTGGAGGAGAAATTAAGTTGTAGGAGGGAGAATGGATTCTTAAGGCTCCTCCTCCTCCTTAGGCCATACATGCCATGCTTACCATCTTCAAGACTGCTTTCTTCTTCTGCTCATGCAGGTGCTTTAGCTCCTTTGCGTGTCTTTTCTGTGCTTTTTTCCTTGCTGTCAATATGGCACAGGGATCAATGCCAGTCTACCACAAGAAGAAAGACAAACTCCGATAAACATCACCTTGCAAAGGAGTAACTGAACTGCAGCTTTGGGATGAGAAAGCTTCTGTCATTGTAAATTGTCTAATCTTTAAGGTGATTCGGACTCGTTGTCTGGCTTCTAAAATGTCAGTGCTGATAATTAAGAAAAATTAATTCACTTGCTAAGATGGAAAATTAATGAAACTGTGATTTAGGACAGAAAAAGAGATCTGGAGGTAATAGAAATCAGAGATTTTGCATGATTTTTTTAAAAAAGGATCATATAACACTTCTCAGAAAAAAAATCAAACCATGGAAGTTATAGAAGTGTTGGATGATCCAATAGTGTATGTCAGTCTCCCCTTAATCAGCAGATTGAAATCTAGTGGTCCGATCAGAGATAAATCCTCTGAAGACTCCAGTGACAAAGTGAGGTAACTTTCAAGTCTGCCAAATTAGATTCTATGTATGCATGGAATGGAACAAATTTGTACACAAACATGGATGACAATAGTGTTGCATTCAAGTGTTCCAAGAATTACAGTTGGCCCTCCACATTTGCTAGGGTTGGGGTACAGTACCCAAACAAAAGTGGAAAAACTGCAAATATCAAAATGTGTGTGCTTGTCTCTGGGAAGGGGGTCCAGACATGGTGGGGAGAGCAGGAAACCAGGGTCCAAACCAGATCAAAGAAATGAAAGGGAAAGGGGGTGGATTGGCATGATGGCCGTATACTTCCTTCTCTCTGGCCCATCTCCTTCCATGGGCATGTGTGGGCCATTGAGACAGGGTTTGTGGTGCTGGGAACTCAGGCTGTGAGCCATCCTTAGCTGGTCAGGCAGCAGCTGGTGGAGGAGGACCAGAGTCAGGTTTCTGAAGAGCTGAAGGGTCTGCCTGGAGCCACTGAGAGGGAAGGGACCCCCGGAAAAGAAGCACTTTAGGTGCGGGTAGGCAGGGGTTGGAAAAACTCATAAATAATCAAATGAAAAGTGATTCCTACAAACGGAGAAGGCCAACTGTAATTCTCAGCTCAGAACATCAGGAGCAGAAGACTTGGTTAACGTGGCTTAAAGTAGCAGAGGCTGTTAAAACTGAAACACGTGCTTAACAGACTTACGTGACATATCTGCTGCCTTGCTATTCCTTTTCAGTCTGCCAGGGGAGAAACAAAATATCTGGCTTTCCTCCATCTTAAAAAAAGACAATCCTAAACCCACAAGTACAGGACTAACATTTTAAGGAGAATGGTTGCTTAGAATCCTAGCTGAGTGTAAAGGATTTTTTTTAGACAGAGGAAGACAGTCAAATATGTAACTGTAGTCTGAAAAGATACAATTTTGCACATTATGTGAGTCTATTTGTGCAGTCTGGCCTTTATATTTCAATACTAAGCATTTTTACACTATAGGTGTGGGGCAGCCTTGTCAATCTGTTGCAGAAAGAACAATTAAATGTCTTCTGGCACCTTGAAGACTAACTAGTTTTACTTGGCATAAAGCATTTGTGAAGCAGGCTGCAGTTCACAAGAGTTTATTCCAAACAACACTTGCTAAGTTCTACAGTGGAGTCCTAGTCATGTATACTCAGATGAAAGTCCCACTGCATTCAGTCAAACTTTATCTCAGGTAAATATTCTTAAGACAGCAGCATCAAAGAATTTTTTCTAGAGGATAAAGTATAGAAAACAAGTAGTTCTTCTCACCTTTTTCTTCAATGCATTGATATATAGCTCGCTGTTGGCAAAATAGAGTGATGCATTTGCTTGGAATATTTTGATTCCAGGGCATTCTGTTACCTAAGGCATGAAGATATTTTATTTTTTTTAAAAAAAGAAAATACATGTACAGCCTCTTTCAATTCTGACACTGCTGACATTCAAAGAACACAAAGTATGCATTTATTGAGAGCTAATGCGGCTAGAGCAGAAAAGCCTGTTTTAGACTTGAAGGGGAAAAAAGTTAGTGACAGAAATGGATGAATCAGAAGGAGAAGTAAGAGTTAATTTTACCACAACAGCAAAAGTAAAGTCTGTTTTAGATCTGAAAGGATAAAAAAAAATTATAGTACGAGAAGCAAAGGGATCAGCTAGGAAGCCTGGAGGCAAGACCTCCTGAAGGCTGAAGGGAGGCTTTGGGCTGACAATTCTGATCTGTCATTTCAGAATTACTGTTCTCGTTGACAAATAAGGCAGTTATGTCCTTTTCACCTTGTGCTGAAAATGCAATGAAGTCAACTATTTTTGAAATAGTAGAAGCCATCATGCTGGGACTACACTGCTACAGCTCCATACAAGGAGGCAAACCATCTGAACAAAAAACACACCACATACTCTCTGAGCCTTGGTCAGCTGACAGGCTGGGAAAAAAGCTGTTCTAAATGAGAGACTGCCTCTTCCCCCCATAACACTTTCCACACATGTGGGTTATGCCAATTTACAAATATGCAGTATGACATAACCCTGGTTTCTGTTGTACAGTCTTTGTTGTTGTTTTGTGCCTTCAAGTTGTTTTTGACTTTTGGCAACCCTAAGGCAACCTATCATGGGGTTTTCTGGGGCTCAGAGTGTGTGACATGTCCAAGATCACCCAGTGAGTTTCCATTGCTGAGTGGGGAATGGAACCCTGGCGTCCGGGGTCGTAGTCCAATGCTCAAACCACTACACCAGCCTGGCTCTCTGTACAATGTTTAGGTCTGCCTAAATGCTAGCTGAGTCTGGGTCTATGCATATATTACTACAAGGTGTTAGTACTGGCAGGTGGAAAATTCCCGTTTTCAAAGTTCTTACCATATAAAAATCTCACAGCAAATAAACACTAGTGCTGCATTGAGAAAGCTTCAACTCCAACTGCTTTTTTGCTGTGAGCAATTTTTTGCATGGTAGGCAGGAGAACACAGAAATGTGAGGTCCTCTAACAACTGTATGAAGTGAAACATTCCTTCCTGAACTGGTATAGCCCTTTCTGGAATCTTAAGATTCAACCAACTCTTTCTGCTAAATTTTTAAACCAGGCCTGAAGCATGCTGGAAAGGGTAGAAGCTGTCTCACATTCTTAGTCAAAGGAGAGGCTGATAAAATCCTACCACATGGGCAAGCAGTAACAACCAACCACCTACATTCAAGAGACAATGATGCAATTACTTTTGAATCTCCCAACATGCTTCATGGTTCAGTTGATTCTTCATGCTAGCTGCTACTTCCACTTGTTCTCCTAAACATTCCTATCCTCACTTCTCCTTCTGGTAAGGCTGATTATCAGCAATGAAGCTGAACATTTCTCAGGAGTGAAGTTTTTGTAGTATCCTATGAGAAAGCTTCTCCTTAAAACCAAAGTCTTCCTACTGTTCCTCCTCATCTTAATTCTAGAAAACATTCCCCTTACTTTTCAGAGAGTACTAAAACTCTTTGTATCAACTCTTACCTCTTCATACTCTGCCACATCACAGTAAATATCTGTGTCAGGAATCTGGCCAAGAATTCTGTATCGTGGACTGTAAAAAATAGTCACAGTATTAATGGCTGCAAAAGCAATCTCTGTTAGAGACATCCTCTAGGATTTTACTTTGCCAGAAGCACTTTATCCAAAAATAGTCACTTTGCACCTATGTTGGAAGTCAAGTGCAAACTGCAGTGAGAGACAGAAGTGAGATGAGGACAGGCTACAGGAAATAATCAGGCGGGAAGACCTACGAAGGACAAAACAGTCTGGAAATTACTACCAACAAGAGAAAGGATCACGACTTAGATGGCAAGTGGAATAGGAATAGAAAAAAATACTCTGTGCCTCAAATCCTGGCACAGTGCTGGGAAACGTTTACAAATATACAACAATCTCAAGACTTCCATTATCAGCATTTGTGCCTGTCCATGGGCAGCCAGTGAACCGCTCCTGCCCATTTTCCAATTCCTTGCACCTTTGTAAGCCACACATGCATCCATATGTTGAAGTCCAGCTTTGAAAAAGATAGTTATTTGAGGTCACTTTAGAGGACAGGGAATAGCTCTATATGGTTTAGATACAAGCTATCTGACAGATTACACTGCCATATATAAGCCTGCCTTAGCCCTGAGATCCTCAGGAGAGACTCTCCTTCCTGTTGTACCATCCACACAGAGTTGACTAGCAGGGACATGAGACCTTCTCAGTAGATGCCCCTAAGCTCTGGAATTCCCAGCCTAAGGAGGCTAGAATGGTTCCCCGTTTGTGGTCCTTCTCCTGGCAGGCAAATACTTTTTTATTATGACAAGTTTTTGAGAATTGACTTTTTTTTTTATAAAAAAGGGCTTTTAAAAGGGTACTGAACTATCTGTATTTTTAAATCAAACATTTTCAATTGTTTTTAAATGTTGTGCTTGATTTAATTCCATTTTAATGTTGAAATTTTAACTGTTTTAACTATATTTTAATTTGTAAGCCTCCATGAACCCCGGTAGTAGGAAAAACACAGGGCATAAATCAAGTTAATAACAAGTACATCAACCACAACCTTACAAGGCATTAAATGGAGAATTATGCTCCCCGGAGGTCTAATTCTCCATCTTTAACAAAACTTTTTTTTCTGGATGGATGAAAAGAGGCACAAAGACTACCCCCATGACACCTAGGCTACACAATACTCAAAATAGGATCCATGGCTTCACGGTTCATCAAGAGGCAGAGAGCAAGTGCCAACAGACAAAGCCATTATAAAACAAAGCACTGAAGTCTTATGCCATAATGAATCTGAAATCTACAGTAGAAACAAGTACAACAACACAAGTGTACTTCCTAAAGGAAAAAAAAGAATGTTGTTAAATGCAAAACTCCTTCTTGGACCATAGTATTGGCATACTTTGGTGCCTTAACATGTACATATGTTTCTTCAAAATTCTGTTACTTTTAGAGTTCGGAACTGGACAAAGACTTCAACTGCAATAGGGATCACCTGAGATTGTTCCAGCCCTCCCTAACTGGCCTTATAGAGTTTTTAACTCTAAGAGTTAAATACAAGTTAACACAAGTTTTCTCTTGTGGTTTTGTATGACTGATTAAGGGAAAATATGAGTATTTCTTATTAATTATTGGCTGCTTATAGTATAAAGTTTCCCATTCTTTTTGAGGAATGAAGCCAAAAATAACCCAACAGGTCTCTTGCTGCAATACCATGAGCAATGATTTCCATTAAATCAAAGAGGCATTAACAAAATGTCCAGCCCTTGGTAATATACATGACAAATGCTAAACATTAATTCGGCATAGAATGAAAAAAGACAGCATATAATATGTTTTAAATTATCTAAAGAGGTTTGATATGAAGAAAGCTCCTGGTCTAATATTCCCATCCTCACCTTTAATTTTGTTTTTACAATTTTCTTTTCAATTCAGATGCACTTTCAGAGCCTTGTACTGCTAAGCAAATATTTGTTCTTGGTGAAATATTTCCTATCGCCCTTGCAGAAAAAAAGTTTAATCTGAGAATGTTACTCTCACCTTTGTGTTCTGTACACGATGGTAATCATTGCAAAAGCAATAGCAGTGAGCAAACCGTAGTCTAGTCCCAGAAATACAGAGGCTAGAAAAGCCACAATCCAGATAGCCTAAATAAAACAAACATCAATTTAGAAATATTCCACTTTTCAACTGGCCCCAGGAAAACCCTGCTTTGGACGAGTAAATACAAACATTCATAATCACTGTTATACCTTCAGGAGAAAAATTAAAATTTTACAGGTTCTCATTTATTTATTTGCAGGGGGCAAAAACGGTGAGAAGGAAACGGGTCAGTACAATCCCTTGTATTTACAAAATCTAGTGACAAGGCTAAAGTTGTAATATAGGCCAAGTGTGTATATTTGCACAGTTTAAGCAGAGGCCTGAATCCAATGTCTCCTTCCTGGCAAAGCAGGCCTGCTGAATCAATTATAGAATGGTGAGACAACCCGCATATAAATGTTATTGATTCAGTGGGTCTGCTCTAATTGGGACTACCAATAAAATTTATGCCAGGGTTGCCTGTGAAGAAATAAGAACACATTTGGAAACCTCAAGGATGCAACACAATACATACTCAATTATTCTTTAAAATTAATAGATAGTATAATATGCCTGTGTGTGTCTCTCTCTTCCTCTTTCTTCATTGCCAAAGAATGCAGAAAAGATAAACAGAAATATGGTTCCAGGCAGTTCTTGCTGTTGCTTCTTAATGCAAGTTAATCAAAGACTTGCTGGTTTGCCAGGAGACACGCTTAGGCTTTTGTTCCTGCATAGGTAAGAATGATGTGTTACCCACTCCTCTGGAATCACAAGACTTGTTTTTCCCCCTTACAGCCATTTATAGAAAATATGAAAAGGATTCCTCACTCTCACATGACAGATCATTCTCCAATGTGCCTAGAAGTGACAGCGTATTTTTGGTCTATATTTCATAATTTCTTTATGCTGCTAGTTCTAGGATGTAGAGACTCCTGCAATGGAACCTCTTCTGTGCAACACAACAGTGCAGGTTGAATGGTAGATAGATTTAGTTCTTGAAAGAAGCATTATGTATGCATTTTGATCTGCATTAAATCACTCACCAGTTCAATCTTGCTGGTCCTCCAGAAATGAACAATATCTCCAAACTGCTTAAACATGCCTTTTAGGTTCACCATTACAATTGCTGCAAGCACAGCCTGGGGAAATATTTTGGAAACAGTTTGATTTTCTTAATTCTTTTCAAACTGTGTTATTAAGAGGAAATATTCCAAGACATATTAATTAGTAGGCTCTATTGAGAACATTTATCCATACATATGCATTGAAAAAGACAGCCAAAGCATACCTATAAACATGCAGACAGTCAAACATCCCCCTTTGATATTCCAGTTACCTGGCCATTATGTATCAGAAACCAAAGTGATGCCTTTATGATAATAGTCTCCACAAAATTTTCTCTAAATGCATGTACTTGGCAGCCTTCTTGGTGATCTTTCCAAAAGAAGTACTATTTCTATACACAAGTGTGGTTCAGCTTAAATTAAACAGTTCTAAGTCTAAACTATTCTATAAGACAGAGTTGGCATCTTTAACTCTCCTCCATGGTAATCTGCAAAAGATTAAAAACCAGTATGCCCACTGCAGTATTTTTACGCTTTACGTACATTGAACTTTCTCTTTCCCCTGCTTCATGTTTCTGAACAGAGAAATAATGAATTGTTAACTCTTTACATTTTCACTCCTACAACTGAGATTTCTTCTAAAGTTACATTTTCTTTGGCTGGACCTGGACTTCTACACATTTTTAGTTTTTTATGGTAATTGCTCATCCCAAGAAAGCAAAGTTTTCCTTATTTTGTTTGAATAAAATATTGATTTACATGTTATCTGCAAAGCTTCTTACATGATTGTCCCTTCTCCTCTTCCTTACTATCCCCAACTGGTCAACTACAAGACACATATATTATTTCATCCTGAAAGCACTATAGTTACCTAGTTAACGACCTTTGCAAAAGTTTTAGTTTCCTGACTTGTTATTCCTGGTCACATTTCTTTGGTTCCAAGTTAAGTCTACAAAGCAACTGCCTAACTCGCATGCAGAGAAGTCTTTACTTATTGAAAAACTATTCATTCAGTATCACCCTATACTTTTCTGATCTCCTTTTCCAATCAAGGTGAACAGCCTTCAGAAAACTGACTGACTAAATTAGCATGTCAAAAGAAGTAATCATTATGCCTAAAACAGATGTCAGCATCTTTGCACATGCCTAGTGAATCAATCCAATAGTTCTCATTTCCACCTGGTCCACCTGTAGAGCTTCATAATAAGGCTCTTGCTGATCAGTAGCTGATTCAGTCCTATTATTCTAGAATCACTGGTTAAAGGTTTAAAAAGGGGGGCAACATGATATCTTATATAACACACCTGACTTCTGCACATGTACATTACAGCGCTCAAGGTTCCAATTCATTTAGCTGTTTCTCCTACTTATATGCATGGAGATTAAGGCAACCATCCTATGCTGACTTAACCCTGAATTCAGTGGGGCTTAAGTCGGAGTAGACTCAGCTGTGATTGCATTGTAAAGCAAAGACATGCAAGGAGAGTTACCTCAAGCAGTAAAAAAAAAAAAAAAAGGCTCACACAGGGACCCAGATAAGTTTTCACTCCTACTATGACCATCTAACAAATACCTTTTTACAGAATCGGAACAAATAAAAGAGACAATGATTAGATGGTCTCAGAACATAGGTCATGAAATACAGTTAGATCAATGGGAGAGTAGTTGGAAAGATACACACAACTTCACTGCCGCCCAGAAACTATCTTAAAATGTTCTACAGATGGCATCTGGATCCAGTAAAGTTGAGTAAGATATACAAAACAAAATAAAATAAATGTTGGAAATGCAGCAAAGATAATGGTACTTATTTCCACATATGGTGGACATGTGAAAAGGCAAAAATATTCTGGAAAAAAATTCATGAAAAAATGTCGGAAATTTTGCAAATAGATCTGCCGTTAACACCAGAATTATTCTTATTAAATATGACGCAAAGAATAGACAAAGAAGTAAAGAAGAAACATTGGAAAGTGATTTTATATATGATAACGGCAGCAAGATTAACTTACGCTAAGAAATGGAAAAATACAAACATACCACAACTAGATGAATGGACAGTAAAAGTGGTAGAACTCAAAGAAATGGACAGGCTAACAGGGATGATTCAAAGCAGAATGCAAAGACGACACGAAGAAGATTGGAAATTAATAGATGAACATATAGCAAAGGAGGGATAAAAGAATGAGGATTAAGGGACAGAGACTCTCAGATCTAATGACGAATGAGAGTGAGTTACGAAGAACATACAATAGGCTGACAAGAAGTTAAGAGAAACAAGACAATGTTTGATAGAAAAAAAAATAAAATATAATTCCCCCCAGAGGGGAAATAAAGAAGAGAAACTTAGAAAGATACTAGAACAATGGGACTAGGTGATGTCAGGAAGTAAATATAAGGAAGAGTAAATAGAGTGAAAGGGAAAAACGAGAAGAAAGGTCGGGATGAATGAATCGAAGCTTTTAGTAGAAAGCAGTGGTGTTTAGTAGTGAATAAGAATGGTGCGTCACGAATGGAATGAAAGAATATATGTGAGTATGTATAAATCATTTCAAGAAGAAAATGTATTATTGGAATCTCAGAAAATTTGTTTAGAGAGTGATTTTAATGTGTAATGTAAGTCTAAATAAAGATTATAAAAAAAAACAAATAGCTTTTTACAAAGCTGATACCATCTATGGAGAACTAGCAGATGCAAAAAGGACAAGCCAAAATACTCAGGAATCACCAGTCATTCAATTAACCTGCTATGAAGTCTAATCCTAAGGTTATCACTACAGTACTGAACATTTACAGAATGTAAATCAGCCATGGTTAGTACTTGGATAGGAGACTGCCAAAAGGGCTAAATCCAATTAGAAGATGCAATTTGAATAAACCTACTGAAATTATGGAACTTATATAAACACTGATTTAAGAAGTTCTCATTGATTTAGTGGGTTTATACTAGTTGGGACTAACAACAGCATTTAGTCCAAGGAGTTTTAGTTCTGTGTATACAAAGATTTAGATTTGAATGAAAACATACAACTAAAGACTCCTTACCTGTGGCAGTGGTTCAAAGAGGTAACCAATGGCAACAATAACCAAGAAAACCATGATTGAGGCCAGTGTGCCAGCAATCTGAATGAAAGATACACAAAATAACATTTCTGGAGAATAGTGTCTAGAATGTAGTAGCTTTTTTTTACTACATTTACTACATCATCAGTAGCTCCTGATGATCCTGCCAATTTGACACTGTTTTTGTGAAACCCCAAACATCTTATAGGGTTGTGAAGGGCAGTGTCTCAACGTTTTTTTGTCTCCCCAGGTTGTTTTATGCCCCAAAAGAGGCCTTTTCCCAACAGGAAGTGATCTAAAAGTTGATTTCTGGGTTACTTTTTATTGGGAAAAAGCCCTTGCCAAGCCCTAAAAAGGCCCAGAGGGCCAAATGAAATAAAATATGGAGACAAAACTGGGTGCAGTGGGGGATGTGGCCCTCCAAAGTCCCCTCTGGGGCCAATGGTAATCCTTGACAATTGCCCAGGGCTAAACCCTTTTTTGCTGGTCAGGGAGTAGGTTCCATTCAGAAGCAAACAGTCTTTTATGTCTTAACTTACATTTTGAAGTTCCAAGAAAAGGCATCCATGTTAAATTTATGTATGCCATTGGGTGTATATACAGAAGGCATCAATGAACAATGCAGATTAGGATAACATGTTGAGAGTGGAGAATTGTCCCAAGTTTTGGAGAAAAAGTAGGTTACAATCAAGCCAACACAATACAATACAGTTAGGGTCAAATCCCTGTTCACTAGGCAACCTCAAATTCCCCCAAGGTAAGTTGTGCAACCAGGTGAAGATGAAATGGGATAGCCCTAATTGCCCTAATTAGCCCTAATTAAAACTAGACACCACTGCATCCTGGAGGAACAAAGATTAAATCCACATACCTGAGTCTTTCCCCCAGTGCCTTCTTGGACAAGACTCCGAGACATTGAGCAAGTGATAGCAAAGGTCTGGAAAAGGATCCTGTAGAATTGCATATGCCTAATGCAATAAGTTCCTGTGAAAAACAAAACAGGATAACAGAAGAAATCACACTGATTATAATGAAAGAGTATCACAGGTATACTCAGATATATGAATATGGCCTCTTAAATAAAGAATTGCTGTGTAACTAAATGGAAAAAATGCCATAAACTATTCAAGCATTAGATTTTACAGAATATTGCAAGTTGTGCCTAAAATCCAATTGGCAGAAAAACTGTGTTTCCAGATCTTTGTAAAGATGCAAATACTTGCATTGTGCTGTAGAACCTCTATGTAAGGATTCTGTGGCTTGATCCGATAATCTCTGTAAGGAACCCAATCTAGTGAAAGCATCTTCTCTTGATAACTCACAGAATTCCTTGGGATGAGACATGGGCCCAATACATAAAAATGTTCTCACTCTAACAAATCAGGAATGGGCCAAAAAAAAAAAAAAAAGGGGCAAGAGGACTGTTTTTCAGATGTGTGAATCTTCAACTCATTGGGAAGATGATGCACCAATTTCAACAGTATTTTGACCAGATGGGAAGAGACATCTGTTCTGTCACAGTGGAGTTACCTGATTTCCATCAACTGTATAGCCATGCTTAAGAGCAAAGATTTTGGCCATTGAGATTGTCATGGAAAATCCAACAAGGGCTATTGCTATTGCATCCACAAACACTGTTGGGATGAGGCTGATATCTGGTACCTGTGGAGGACGTAATCTGCAAACAATTAAAGAGAAAAGATAACTATAACATAGCAGTCATATTAATCTATATAGGCATAATACAAGATATATGCAACTCTTTGCCCTTACCCTTTAGGGATATTACCAACAACATCTACTCCGTAAGTCTGGGACAAATTCATTCCAGCTGAAACTCCAGTACTAATTACCACCTTGGAAAACAAACACACAAAAGAAGCAGCAGCAATTTTGTTAAAACAGGAGATACTCAGAAACAAACAAAATAAAAGTTATGGCCTAATGCAATTTGTAGCCCAACTATGGTAGTCCCACAGAATCAATGGAACTGACATGAGTGCTGACTTACTAAGTCACCATTGGTTCAATGGATCTAGTCTAAGTCTAACAATTGAATTTAGGCTTTTTAAAAAAATTTCTGCACAGTGAAGACCTTTCAATGATAGATAATAATTTCTGACTTACCACAATGATCTCCATTGGGATAGGAACAGGTAGCTTCTTCTTAAATCGGTCATTGATTTCCTTACCACTCAGCAACAAAACCATACAAATTAGTCCAATAACTAAAGCTGCTATGTTGGTTTTTGTGATGTTTGAGAACACAGCAATTAAGCTCTGCAAGACAACAAGCATGGAAAGTTATTCCTAATGATACAGTCAAAGGAGGATGCAGAGGTGAATGATAATGTACAATGTAGTATTGGATACATCATCCATAAAATCTCACTCTCCTTTTTGTATAAAAAAAGAGAACTAGTGTGAGATCAGATACAGATTAGACTAAAACACAGTACTCCTTAAGTAGTATTTGGAAACATCAAATGTACAGAGGCAAATCCCAGAAATTTGCTGATATTAGGCTGGGCTTTATCAAATGGATGAAATTAATTACGAACCCTCTGTTGAGCTCTATTTAAAAATTTCATTAGCACATAAAGTCATTTAACCCAGAGAACGTTGACAGTTCCTAAAATACTATAATTACTCTACTCTTCCTAATGATTTCAAGGCCTCTCCAGCAAGACTTTGGGAAGTCAAATCTGTTTAAAAGTGCATAAACAGATCTACAGGCAGAGAGCTGCAAACAGGTCCTCAGGGTTACCATAGCAATCAATGCAGTTCTGATTAAACAGCAGGGAATATGCTGGACAACTGGTAATAGGAAAGTCACTATTTTTTTTCCTTAAAAAAAAACACCTTCAGTATTTCAGACTATTTTTCTTGGTTGTAAGCTATAACAAAATGTCAAATATAAGTACAAAAATCAAAAACAAATTACCAATGAGTATATTGGATTGGCCTTGAGAAAAAAGGGCAGCTTTTTATAACATATTCTGGGGTCAGACCCAGCAATGCTAGCTCAGTAATTGCCCATATATTATATTTGACAAAATCATAGTCTGCTGTGATAGCCAAAGGAATTGAAATTGCCTTGTTGGATCAGACTAAAGATTATTACAGGCCAGTCATGACCAACCAGGTGTCCCTGAAAGTAGCTTTATCTTTATTTTACTGAGGATTAATCATTTGCTTTTCGAATTGGTTCAAAAAGCAGAGAGCAATATTAAAAGACCATCTGGTTCTTTGACGTATACTGCCTCTGATTGCTAAGGGTCTATATAGCTGTCACAATGAATAGTCAGAGATCAATCTAGTCTCTATGAATCTGGCTACTCATAATTTTTAAAGCCATCTACAGCAGCTGCCCTTACTAACATGGGAGGCAGAAGACTGAAAGTTTACAATTGACAAAGCTACTTCAGAACACTGAAAAAAATTACTTTCCTTCCAGGATGGATCTGTAACATTCTTCCCCAACCTGGCCAATTACTATGCTGGTTGGGGATGATGGGGATTGAGTCCAACACTTTTGCAGGGCATCAGGCACTCACATACACTATAAGCCTAAACTGGTTTTATAGTCACAGCTCCCGTGCCTGTAAGAGCTTGCAAGGAACAGGGCTCTCTGACTGGGGTTTCTGAAGAACCTTGTAAACCTAAAGTTCCAAGATTACTCAATGAAAACCATGACTGATCAGATTTAAGAAACTCTTTCAAATTTCTCTGTGGATTATTGTTGCTGCTATGCACCTTCAAGTTGTTTCCTACTTATGGTGACCCTACGGCAAACCTATCATGGGATTCCCTGGGGCTGAGAGCATGTGATGTGATGTGAAGGTCACCCAGTGGATTTCCATGGCCAAGTGGGGAACTGAAGTCTGATCTCCAGGGTCATAGTCCAATGTGCAAACTACACCATGCTAGCTCTCTTTTCTGTGGATAGGGACTACGGATTTATACACTTGCTAAGTCAAAATGACTATAAGAATCAGGAACAGTCCCACCTAATGTAACTTCATTATGTAGTTACTTACATAAAGAAAGGAGAGGGGTCCACTGAACCTTTTAGTCTTAACTCCAAAGAGGTACTTCAACTGAGAGGTAAAGACATGCACTGCAGCAGCAGTAGTGAATCCGCGTACCAGGGGCTCCGTAAGATAAATGGCTACAAATCCAAACCGAAGAAGTCCTAAACATAACTAACAGAAGGAAGAGCCATGCTCTAAGAAAAGCTGTTGCATCCACCTTAATTTAAAAAACCATCAGTGCACATAAGCCACATAGATGAGAAACCACTGTTTTCACACACTGGATCATATTTCTCTGTTTCTTCAAAGCATGCAGGCTTCCTCCTTGGTCTCCCAGCCCAGAGTGTTGAGGCATGGCAATCTTGCCTGGGCTAACGGATATGTGATCTGCACGGTATGAGGAAGGAAGAACACAGTAATGGGGAATGTGGAACCCACAAGATATTGTTGGTCTGGAACTCCCCTCGTCCTCACTAGTGGCTATGAAGACTAGGACTGAAGATGATTACACTCTGTAATGCATCTGAAGAACCACAGATCCTTCATCCCTGGAACAGTTTGTGGTAATGGAAAAGGAATGCCTAAAGAACCAAGGCCAACAAAAAGCAGTCCGAGGTCTCAGACAGGTAAACTGACACCAGCACACCACTAAGGCTTGAAGGAATTATGATGGCCAAGAGTTGGGAAGATTGACTTTGTGTAGTTCTGTTTAACATTAAGAGCAGTAATGCACCAAATAAGCAACCTAGGCAGTTCTGCTTAATTTGCCCAATTTGTATATGGAATCCAGCTATTCTTGGCATAGCAGTTTGTGCTGCCTTGGCAGAGGATTTTGTATTTTAAAAAGAGCAAAGTAAAAATAATCATATTTATGAAGTGAGCTGGCCACTCCCAATAAGTCTAGAATAGTCTTCTCTACAACCACTCTCCCTGTCAAAATGGAGGCTGAAGCCTCCTTTCTCAAAGAGAGATGCAAAGGACATAGCTTCTGCCATTTTGTATCTGGAACAAAAACTCAAGTGGATGGAATGATGTGTGTTACCTGTATGATGCCCGAAAGCAAGGTTACTGCAACAGCCACCTTCACCCTCATGTCATCTCTGGCCTTAAAGTTATCAAGATCTGAGCTGTTGGTAGAGTTGGTATCTATAATGTCAAACATCTCATCTGGTGCTTCTCTGACTGCAACTCCACCAATCATCAGACTGATTACAGCAAATGTTCCTACAAGAGAGGTCATTTTAGGAAATAAGTGTTTGTTATCATCTTTAAAGAACTACAGAGAAGTGCATGCACCTTGCCAGATAATACAATTCCAACTTTGAAAGAGAAGAGTTCACAACGCAGTGTGAAGGGATGGGGGGAGGGACTCACATAGTCCAATCACATTTCCCAAGACTAACTTGCACATGTCAACTGTGGGTGAAGGGCAGATCTAATTTTCATGTCATGAGGTTCATCCCCTTCTCTTCACTGCAAACCAGCCGAGGGTAATATCAAAGGTGACCCAATCCTGAGCCATTTCTGATGAATGGAGGGGCTTTGGATCTATAGCAGGGATGGGAGATCTAGGGCCTTCCAGGTGCTGCTGGACTCCCTCCACTCTAGCACACATAGTCAATAGTCAGGGATAACAAGAGCTATAATCCAACAATACTGGAGGACAACACGTTTCCTCAGAAATCCCACATATGCTGTGTCTACCAGAATGTCCTGTTTCAAGGTTTTGTGAAAGCAGCTTTATTTACCTCTAGAGCAAATGTTCCTTCTTCCCCACTTTGGGAAGAGGCACTTTTACCCCATCCATACTTCTGCCAGATAGTCAATAGAGGGAGGCAGGACTGTTTTGTTGACCAAATTCTTTTTTACAATATGATTTATTTCAGGTAACATACACTGAATACAGTAACGAGGATTTGATCTAATATTTCCTCTGATACTAGTAAGAAGCTTTTAATTTCAGGAATGTGTTACTTTAAGCAAGGCCAAATATAATTATATAGTACCAATATTAATAATGGAGTCAGTGTGGTGTGTAGTCTGAGTCTTAGACTACGACCCAAGGTTCAATTCCCTGCTTGGCCATGGAAACCCACTGGGTGATCCTGGGAGAGTCCCACACTCTCAGCCCCAGAAAACCCTGTGATAGCCTTAGGGTTGCTGTAAGTTGGAAATGAGCTGAAGAATCTCAACAATAACAATGGCAACAACAACACTAATAATCTTCCACAAATTGTTATTCGGCTGATTCTTCATGGTACAAGTGTGAACTGAGCTCCTCAGAGCTACTCCAGAAGAAGGTAAGCTCTGGCAGGTTCTCTCAAGTGTATAATGCTTTGCATACAGCCTCACTGGTAGACGTCATGTCTGCCAGCCAAAGATGAGTCTAGCTAAGTACAGGCAAAATCATCACCATAAGGTTGCCTACCAAATTGTGAATTCACCACAGAAAGCTGTGAACGTGTTGACCATGTGAAATAGCTGCAATTTGTATCAGTAAAAGAATTACCTGCACCAATAAAATTATAGATCTTCAAGGTATTAAAGATAACGCTAATCATTTCTACAGTATCCACATGTGTTCAAAATATCTCCTCTATATTATCTGAGTAATCCACACAACAGCTATGTAAGGCAGGGCAAAATTATTATTTCCATACTAGCTTGTCTAAGTTCATTACTGGCACTGTCATCATGTTCACAGTTTTCTGTGGTCAACTAGCAGCTGAAACAAGAGTTAAAGCTGGGATTTAGTAGTCCATACCCCATTGTTCTAATACTGAACTACTCTGACTCTCACAGAAACTTCACTGGATGACAGGTGATTACAACAAAGTACATTTTACAGACAGGGAAATTAATAGTGCCACTACAGCGTTAAGGTACAGTCAAACAAGCTGACATTTAATTTCAAAAATTCACAGACAACAATTTATATAGGCATGTTTTGTGAAGCCTTTGTGTCCTCCATGCTATAGCTGTAACTCAGACATGATCAATATATGTAATTTTGACTTCAGGGTTTAAGAAGCGCTACTTGTTAAAGGGTAATACTCCCAGTTCCCACCCAGCTATACTTTGAAGACAAAATCACATTGCATTCATCTGACTTTTAAATAAAACAAAGCTTATACTTTAAAAGATATACCTATTGATATATGTCTAGAAGTTCCAAAAAAAGTGTACAGAAAGACGGGATAAAATGAAGAATATAGGCCAAAAACTGGGGGCACAGCTGCCAGTAATGCATATGCTAAACCTGGGAGGAAAATGAGAGAGAAACAGAGAGAGAAACAAAACATTGATTGGAAGAATTTGGATTCCAAATGAAATAACAATTGTTCATAAACCTGCTACATTAATAGTAGATCACATGCCTAGACAGTCACAATTCTCATGGGATGTTTTTCCAATACATACTTGACTAGAAACTTGTTTTACAGAGCACCCCACTGCAGGAAGAGAACACTTCCAAACCAAACATTTAGCAAGTCCTATGGCAACAGCCACAGTTCCTCCTATGCGCCTCACTTGCATCTAAGTTAGCAACCAGGGAGTGAGAAGGTACTGGGACTCCTCTGGAGGGTAGCTTGGATCTTAGCTGGCTGAATTCTATTCCACATCAAACAGAAAAACTAGAATTCCAACACACAGAGGCAGTGAGAACATGTCTCTCTCAGATGTCAGTTCGCTATGTGTATGGATTTCATTTTTAGTTTTTCTGTGAAAGAAGATCCAGTCATATGTACTTCAACCAACCCATTTCAGAGGAAGAAAGTAGATGCAGTTTGTCATAAGCAGTGAAACTGAGCCTTAATCTAAAATTTAATTGTTTTCAAATAATCACTGAAGCAGACTTATTTTGTTACATTTGAATTCTTTGTCCTCGCCCAGACTCTGCACAGTACATATGCCTACAGTAATCCAAAAATTTTGTATCCAAGTGTGGATTTGAATCTAAGCTGTGCATAATTGTGTTCACTTCTCTAGCAAGCAGGCTGTTTCTCAGTTTGTTTTCAAGGCTTTTCAGTGAGATATCAACCAGCTGATGCGCTTCTTCACATGGGAGTGAGCTTCCAGAATTTTCACATCTGTTTTGAGACTGCCCCACATGATTTTTTTTTTAACTACTCATGTTCATTCGTTGGCTGAGAGAAAAAAATACAGTCTTATTCCTGAAGCGGTAAAATCTGGCACAAGGCACACTTGTCGTACAGTAGCACTTTACAACAAGATATTTCCCACAGGAAAACAAATGAAGCACAGTCCCATAACAGGAATGTACCATCTTCAGCTAAAGAATTCTTGACCATCATAATGATATGTGGTATTATAGTTTCTACAAATGAGTGAGAGCTCAGCGAAACAAAAGTATCTCTTGTAGTTGCTCTGAATATTCCAAAAAATGGGGAAAAAAAAGAGTTGAATTTCACTAACCTTGAGGAAGCTGCATGACCCCAGTGCTTATACCTGAGATAATGTCCCCCAGCAAATACTCCCTCACTGGATAGCGAGGAAGCCATGTTAAAATTGGGAAAAAACTACAGAAAACAGATTTGGTTTTCTTGGAAGAACAACTGAAAGAAAAAAAAGAAAAAAAGGAAAAATTAGCTGCAAGAAACTCAAGATGTGTTTCTGTGGTGCCAAGGCAGACAGTATTCTCATCACGGAAAAAAAATATCAGATCTACCAGCTCAGTCTTACTCAACCCGGAGCTTTCCAGATGGTGTACACCTTCTACTACAACCAGGTTGATGATAACAGAAGTCATGGTCCAGCACAACTGGAAGACACCAGGCTGAGGAAAAGCTACTTTAGAATAAACTATGTATGGTATTAACATAACAATGCTAAGCTTGCCTATTCAGAACTAAATCCTGTAAAGGTCAGTGGAATTCATTCCCACCTAAGTGTGAATGGGATTACAAAGTTATAGTGCAGCCTTCTGCATATTTATGCAAACCTAAGTCCCACTGCATTTAAAGGGAATTACTTCCAGGTACATAAGACTGCAGCCATTGTCATTCCTAATATCTGAATATACTAAGAGGTCTTTTTTAAAAAATAAATGGGAGGAAACCATCAGACAAAAACTTCAGTCATTCTTTTAAAGGACAACTTCGAGAAGGGGATATTTTATTATTACAGTAGGGTCTCGATTATCCAACATAAACGGGCAGGCTGATAGTCAGATAGCCGAAAATGTCGGATAATCTAGAGGCCCTTAGCGGCCGCCATGTTTGGGGGTGTGTCTGGGTGTGTCTGGGGGCATGGAAATGCCCACAGCCATGCCCCCAAGCAGCCGCGACGTCGGATAATCGGGAATGTCGGATGACCGAAGGACAGATAATCGAGACTCTACTGTATTTAATAAAAGTATGGATTGGTTGCTCTTTTCTTATTAAAAATGACCACTGTACCTGTATTTGCTTTGACCGACAAACGAAACAGTGGTGTGGAAGTTGCCATCCCTATTTTTTGTTGAGGTGTTTTCTTAAAACACACACACACCTTAGTGATTTTATTTCATTTATCTTATTTAGCAATTTACCATACAATATGTTAGGACTAAAATGCTAAACAAGATGAATGAATTAAAAGCATTAGAAGCAGGGCCTAAATACTCTAAAGGCACCAGTTCCTTCTGATCTTGGAAGTTAAGCAAGATCAGCCCTAGTTAGTACTTGGATAGGAGACTGCCAATGAACACCAGGTGCTACAAGCTGTATTTCAGACGAAGGAATTCAGAAAGCCATCTCTGAATGCCCCTTGCCTAAGAAAACTCTACGAAATTCATTGGTTCACCATAAGTCAACAGGTAACATGAAGGCATAAGCACACACTTATTAGGAGGACAAAGAGATAATTAGTTTTCTTAAGAACTTTATGTGTTTTATTCTGCCAAAAACTACTCTGTGCAGTTGCAACAGATGAATGGAAGTTGCCTGATATTTGCCAGCGTTCCTGCTGTTGCTTCATGGCTATCTTGGATTATGGATCATTGGAGTTGATGGATGCGGTTAGAAGGGGAGGGCCCTGACCCTAGAGATCAGCCCAGCATGTTGGACAATTTGTGTGATACAGAAGAAGCCTAATGACAGCTGGGTTTGGGAGTAACTCTTATCTCTCTGGCTCTTTCTTCCCAGCCTATTAGCTGTACTACCCATGAGTTCTTTTGGGAATCTCTGGATTAGGCATTCCATTCTGACTGAGAAGTATTACAAGACTGCTTCATTTGTTTGCGTTGAGAGACAAGATCTGAAACTTTTGATGGAAAAATGGAGATATGATTTTTGTTCACTTCTCTTTCCTCTTCCTCTTTGTGGCTGTTCCACCACAATCTGTTCCAGAGAATTGGAGGATCCTCTGGAATGGCGTAGTGGTACTAGCTAGGGCTGCAAAGCACTGAAATAAAAATAACCTCTATCTCTATTCAGCCAGAATCTCTGGTGGATTACAGTCTTTTCTGTGGGGAAAAAAGGGACAATGCAGAATCCAAGCCAAATAAATTATTTAACGTGATCTGTCACAAGTCAATAGCTGAAATGTCCTACCGACAAGCATGTGCTATCTTCTGAATGAGAGGCAGAGGTGTCTTTTCCTTCTTGTGCAGCTGCTCCTGTAGGGTTCCTTGGTTATACACTCGCCTCTCCACACAATACCTCTGGTCTGATACATGGCATATTTCATCTTCTCCAGCATGTTCCATAGTACATTTCAGTTAAAGGGACAGAGGAAGAGCTGTTCCTTGTAGTTGCTATCAAGATAAACACATAAAAAAGGACAATTTAAAAAGAGCTCACTTTAGGAGAAGACAGTAAGCTTCAAAGAAATTGTAAGGAAGCAATGGCACCGTTCATGTCCTCTCTCTCCACCCCACTCACCTGCCACGAAATGCAAAAAATGCCACGAAGTGCAAAAAGGACTTTGAAAAGAACCAAGAAATGAAAAGGTGTCATCACATTTGTTCCTAATTCAATTGGATTGTTCTCTTTTCCACAGTGACTACAACAAACCACTGGTGCTGTAAGAGAGAACCAAGAAAACCAGAGAGGCCAGCAGAGACTCCATGTTTCCTGTTCAAATGAATTGCCCCCTCCTCAGTGCAAGAGGCCATCCTGAAACCAACTACCCTATAAAAAGACCATAAGAGGAAGGAGAGAGGGCAAAGACACCATCGCACAACAGCCTATCATCTGGCCCTACCCTCTTACCAATTGTGTAGGACCAATTGCTCTGTATGGGAAAATAGCAAATTGTATGGGAGAAGAAACAAAGACATCATCATACAATCTACTCCTGATTCAGCTGGTATGCTTCCCCACAAGCCAAGTGATACAGGTCTCTCTCTGTCTCACTAGTAGGAGTTACATACTTTGTAAATCCATAGGTGGTACTGCAGCTGTGGAATGCCCAGCCCTTGGAGGTCCAAACGATGCCAATGGTGGCCTCATTTCAGTGCCAAGTTAAAACCTGGCTCTTCACCAAAGCTTCTGGGGCCTAATGATCATAGTTTGCCTAGCTGTGAAATGCTGTTGTAGTATATACTGCATACATTATTTTAAACAGTTCTAAATTGCTACTTTATGTTGACTCAATTGTTTTAAATGGTCTTGTGTAGTTTTACAGTGTTTAATTCTACCCTGAGCTCTTTGGGTAGAAATACTTCAATAGAGGAAGAAATTAAAAAAAAAAAAAAAGACTAATTGTCCTGAGTGAGAAAACTAGAAGCTAAAAGTCAAGGACGATACCACCGTGCGCCTGCTTCTTGTTAAACCTTTTTGAAAGGTGCTGCTCTAGCTCTCTATGCTGGCAGGGCAGATGAGAGCTATAATCCAACATGTCCGGATTGTACCAGGTCAGTGAAGGCTGCAGTACATAGCCTCTGTTTTTATTTTCCTTTCTGTAGACTTTTTCCCTCTACAGCTGAGTATGTTGAAGTTATTTCTCAATACATTTTTCTTTCCTCTAACTGCACAACTAAATGCCTAACAGAGTGCCTATATGGACCAAAAAGCAGGCAGACCCATTCATATCACAGGCATCACCAGGAGGAGCAGTATTTTAAAAGGAAACCATCAAACAGAATAGTTGAGTGATTCTTAACCTATAATCTACAGACCCCCTGGCAGCTGCAATGTCCTCATGGGGAAGGTGTGCAAAAGCTTGAATAAATGTTGTAAGCTTTTACAGTTGAAAAAGAAAGCCAGGAAGGAAGACAGGCAGGCAGGCAGAGAGAGAGAGAGAGACAGACAGACAGTCACTGATATTAAAGAGCAGGAATCTTTTGCTGGTAATAGATACCATTTGTATAAAGTTTCATTATAATATCTCAAACCCTTCAAAATTATGAAAATAACAATTTCATGACAAAAAATGTACTCAGCACTTGCTACTTTTGCATACAATGAGAATATGAAAGTGAACGACACTGAATGGCTGAGAGAAAACACAATGCCATTTTTTGCTGCCAACTTTAAATAAATATTTGATGCACTTTAGGGTTTTAATTCTTGAGCTAAGTCTTGGTGGTCCATAGCAACATAAGATGATAAATAAAAAGTTAAGAATTACTTGAATAGTCAATTACTACACTGATGTAGCAGCACACAGGTAAGGTTAATCAGATAACTCTCTCAAGGCTTCATTTGATGAATGACTGATTCACAATCTCTCCCACCCCAATTCTGATAATGGATGCTCCATTTCAAAATATATACACTGAATGTTAATCAAGAGTAGTAAACACCTTCAAATGATTGGTTTCAGACTGCAGCACATATGGAAGAAAGACGCTGATAATTTCTCCGTAACTCACCATTGTGAGTTGCCATATTACCGTGTGTATTTTGTACCTGACCAATCCATTCCAAAAGACAACAAAGGCAAGGAAATCTGAACTGCAACAATGCATTACAAGAAAGTTTGTCACTCAGCAATTAATACATAGCCAGTAAACTGATAACTACGCAAAGAGGGAGTCTGTTGTTTAATAATTATAAATCTGGAATTAAGGAAATAAAGAAGGAAATTGAGACCAAACAGAAAGAAAAAAGCCTAGAACTGTCCTACACAGATTATCTGTTTCCCCTATTCCTGAGGAACACACTTGGGAGTGGGGGAGATGCTTTTGCTGGCCTCCCACAAGGGAGACCACATAAGCACAGTGGGCTGGGAGGGGGCAGAGCTAGCGGACCCCCTCTTAAGGCCATGTCACCCCCTCCTCAGCCTCTTTGGAGTTGCTGTGACCCACCCTCTGGTTTCAGTGTAAGCTAACTGGTTGCTTCGGGGCTGGGTAGGAATTTTTCCCCCCATCAGGGTTTTTTTTTTGCCTACCGTACACTAAAAGCCAGTTTGGTGTAGTGGTTTGAGCATTGGATTATAACTCTTGAGGCTGAGATATGAATCCCTGTTCAGCCCCAGAAACCGACAGGGTAACTTTGGGCAAGTCACATTCTCTCAGCTCAGAGAAAGGTAAAGGCAAACTCCCTCTGAACAAATTTTGCTAAAGAAACCCCATGACAGGTTCACCTTGGGGTCACTGTAAGTCAGAAACAACTTGAAGACACATAACAACAGCAAATGTTAGTAACTACAAAATATATTACAAAATGCAGTAAAGTTCTACTTTTCTCTCTTCTAGAGTAAATGAAAACTGGTAGAGATATGACCGGGACTGTATAATGCCTAGAGATATGGGAAATGCTGAAGCTTTTTTTGGGAGATGGAAAGATACAGACAAATGGTTACGGTATGAAGACTTATTAGACACGACAGAAGACTTCAGTGTGAAGATGAAATCAAGAGAGAAATTGGAAACTGAAGGAATAAAATTAAGCTGGTTTCCCTGTCACCTTCTTGCCCTGGTGAAGGACAGCTTTTTCTGAGAAACAGGCAAATTTGGCCAGGCGTTTCTTGGTTCAAAGGCTAGAGGTTATATTTATTGAATGCAAAAATACAAAAAGATTCTGTTATAACAGGGTGCCGATAGAGATTCGGAACCCTGAACAAAGGCTAGGACATGCTTTTATAATCTGGGATCCAGGTGATCAGGGTGCACACCCACTGCAGCATTTTTCACCAATCACAGTATTCAGGTAAACATTATACACACCCATTGCAGCCACCCACCCCATATTAGGTAATTGCCCAGAAGCTTCTGACCATATAAGGGTAAAGGTCCAGAGACGTCTGACCATGTAAGGAAATCTCCAGAGGGGCAGGTAGTATGAAGTTTCTTCCAATCACGAGTGACCTTCCAAACATGGCCAGATTCCAGTGAGGTGGTAATAGACATGAGTCAGCAGACGGGAGGGGCTGAGGTCTCCTGTGTACGTGACAACTCCTTAATCTGTGATGGTGATTGTCTTTCCCCCACTCACATCCCTATAGTAGTGGTTCTCAACCTGTGGGTCCCCAGATGTTTTTGGATTTCAGCTCCCAGAAGCCCCAGCCACTATGGTCAATGCTCAGGGCTTCTGGGAGCTGAAGTCCAAAAACATCTGGGGACCCACAGGCTGAGAACCACTGCCCTACAGGAAAGATTTCAAATGGATGTACAAACCTATGGAATACAGCAAAAGGAACAAATTCATTTACTGCGACTGTTAACAGAAAATCCACCACATTTATTATCATATCTGTATAAAGAAATTTTACACCAAGAATGTGAGGAGGAGACATGGGTACAAAATGTTGGACACTCAATACAGTTAGAATGGTGGGAACAGAGTTGGCAATGTACACAGAAATTTACTGCTGCTCAAAACTTAAAAGAAAATTATTACAAACTATTTCATAGATGGTACATGACACCAGAAAAATTAAAGACAATTTACAAGAAGGATACAAGTCAATGTTGGAAATGTCAAGAGAACTCTGGTACACTATTTCACATGTGGTGGTCATGTCCCAGAGCACAAAAATAATGGAAAGAAATACATAAGAAAATAAGTTCAATTTTGAAGATCCAATTTGGGATGACACCTGAATTCTACTTGTTAAACATGACACATATATTAGATGGAATGTCAGTTAAGAAATACTGGAGAATAATATTGTACATGGTGACGACGGCCCGCATTGAGTATGCACGACTTTGTAAAAATGAAACTACACCTACAACTGAACAACGGTGGACAACTTTTATGGAAAATAGAAATGCGGATATACTTACACAAAGACTAAAAGGGAAATCAGACAAAGACATTAATAAAGAGTGGAAGATTATTACAGATTTGGGTTGGGGGTAGACACAACGTAATACATTTTTCATGATATCAATTACTATTCAGGTTAATAGTCAATGAAATATCATGTAACAAGTAAAGTAGAGACATACAGCAGGAACTAACAAATTATAGATTATTAACATTTTATTGCGATACGCGGTATAATAAATAGAGGGAATATTAATAATTGTAATCCAGAAAGGAAACGAAGAAGGAAAAACATTTCATGTAAACATTGCAGAGATAATTGTTTGTTTTATTTGGTGAAAATTTGAATAAAAATTATTTAAAAAAAAGAGATATAGGAAATGCTTAACAATATACAGTAATCAAGTGGTATATACATGATTCTCAAATCATTCAGATTTTAAAAAGAATTCCAGCGAATTAAAATTTTACTCCTGTAAAGTTTATCTTGTTACCTCAGGAAGTTTATCAAAGGTTATTAGACCTACTTACAAAAAGAAAAAGATCACACCTTAAGAAATTGTAGTCTCCGGGATATAACATTTCAAACCGTGCAATTTATCAAATAGGCTTTTTTTTAAAAAAAAGAGTTTGCTGTTTTAGCATCTGAGCAGAACTGGAAGCACTGAAAAAACATCCAAAGCATGCTGAAAAGCAGCATACTAATGACTTCCAATAGTGATCTCAGGTTAGAAAAGTCCTCTCCTTCAAGCACACCAGAATGCAATCTTCATACTCCTACTTCAAACAATGAGTAACACAGAGGGCGACCAGAGCAGTCATAGCCATTTTATGCCCAAATGTTTCTCTTTCTGCTTCTCCTGTTCCAAATCTGGACAAACCTCTGTCAGTCCAAAGTGGTCAGAATACTAACACATCACAATCTACCCCGTATATCCAAATCAAAGAAAGTGGGTGAAAAAGCAATCTTACAGCAAATTCTCAGCTGCCTGCCCGAAAGCCAGTCTTCACACTTCAGTTCACTAGGGAAGTTACCTGCGCCTCCCAATCAATGCTTCATCATTCCCACCCCTATTGCAACACAGCCTCTCCATTATGTAGCCTGGAATACTTACGCAGATTATTCTGGGATTTGAGCCCAAGTTAACAACCCTTGTTTTTATGGGGGGAAAATAAGTTATTTTAAAATATAACTTTTAAAACATGGGTGGACATCATCAGGTTGTACACATGTTGTTGGACCACAAGTTACAGCCACCTTAGCCAATGTTAGCCAATGGTGAGGAATACTAGAAGTTGCAGTCCACCAATATCCCCCTCCTGCTTTAAAATGTAACAAGTCTGGAACATTTTTGGGTCACTGTGCTTCTTGTGAATTCTAAACTCTATGCAAGATAATGACCAAGTCTGCGATTGGAAGGTATTCACACAGAAAAATTTCCAGAAGTACTCCTGTCAGTAATTTACAAATACCTTCAATACACACAGCAATAGTTTTTTAATCACCCAGAATTTAAAAAATAGTTCAGAAAGTGCCATGGCATGAGGACTATTAAAAAGACAACTATAGGGTAGAATAACACACAGTGAACAGTGGGAATTTAAAAAAAAAAATCTATTAAGCCAAATCCATGAATTGCTGAGCTGAGGGACTTTCTAAAAAAGGGGGTGGGTAGTATGAAGTTCAGTGGGAGCTGTCAATATGGAAACAAAACCACAGTGCATTCACAGATTTTGTGAGAATACCTAGAGTCCTCTCTACATGTGTGTGAATGTGCCTTGAAGTTGCCTTTTGACTTATGGAAAACCCATGAATTTCATAGGATTTTCTTAAGCAAGGAATACTCAGAGGTGATTTGATAATTCCTTCAGTAGCTTCAGGGAAAGACTGATGAATTCACCCAGGAAAGGACAGCTTTCTTGCGCATTTTGAAAGGGACTGTGCTTCACCATTTTATTAGAAATGTCACAGATCATCATTCTGAGACGCTATGTTCATATACCTGAAAGATGTTTTGGGAAGAATTTGTTTACACTTCAAATATTCCCCCGGGGGCCAGTGCCTTTATGTTCTTCCATGGAAATGAACTTCTCCCATTCATGCCCATGAATATTTAACTAACTGAAATTGAAAAGCTTTTGAGGTGGAGAGCAGATTTGCTCCAGCCTGCCCAGGCATGAATACAGTGACTGTTGTGGTTTTGTGCCTGTGTCTTACCAAGCAGAGAAGGAAGGCTGGAGAGAAGAAAGACTTCAGTGGGAGAAGAAGAAGGGGCATCTAAGGAAGTTACCCACAAAGGGTAAATTTAGTATGACCAACAGATAATTAAATGAACTGATCTTTATCCCAAATGTGACTAGAACTACACAGAAATGACTGGAGTATAAAAGTTAATCTGTACAGGCAGGTACTTTAGAAAACCACAATCTCATGGTTTCTCGAGTCATCAGATACTAGAGTAGAACCGGGGCTGCAAGTTAGGGAAGTCATTTTCTTTGTCCTAAGTCTTAACAGAGTCACTCTACACTGAACTATACATTGGAAATAAATTAAGTGCTTCCCTTAACTTTTAAACCACAGAAGAAATTGTACCCCTACTCAAGCTGTGCTTGGCCTACTTTTTAAAAAAACAAAAATTCCTGTTCTTCCACACAGGGCCAACCCTATCATTAGAGTGAGGTAACTGCGTCAGGAGACAGATACTAGATGGGAAAAATGGCGATATCTTGATTGTTCTTCAATCATTCCCCTCTACCGTAGCTTTGTATACCATGCAGCCTGTCCTATTTCCTTAAAATGCTCTGTCAGCCTCAGATGTGGTGGAAGATGCCATTTCATTGCCAGCACCTAAATGGCCCACAGATCAGAAACATTTGATAAATATTCCAGTTCCCAAGAAAGAGAACACCAGTAATCACAAAACCATTGCATTAATTTCCTATGCAAGCAAAGTGATGCTCAACACTGAGCAAAGATTTTTCACACATATGGAACAAGAAATGTCAGATGTTTAAGCTGGTTTCAGAAAAGGCAGAGGTATTAGTGATCATACTGCAGACATCCTTTGGCTAATGGAACACACCACAGAATTTCAGAAGAAAACAAAACTGTGCTTTATAGATTATATCAAAGCTTTTAATGATGCAGATCATGAAAAGCTATGGATCACTCTTAAAGAAATAGGCCTGCCACAACATTGGACTGCCCTGATGCATAACCTGCACTCAGGACAAGAGGCCATCATCAAGATGGAATATAAAGAGACAGAATGGTTTCCAATTGGTAAAGGGTTCAGGCAAGGCTGCATTTTATCACCCTTTCTGTTTAATTAGCATGCTGAACATCTCATATATAAAGGTGGAATAGACTCTGAGGAACGAGCCATCAAAATTTGAGGAAAAAACATAAACAATTTGATACAATGCTATTAGTAGAAGATAGGAAAGACTTGGAACAACTATTGAAGAAAGTCAAGGAAGAAAGTGAAGAGGGAGTGGTACAGTTGAATATTAAGAAAATAAAAACAATGACTACAGATGATTTACGTAATGTCAAAGTAGACAATAGAGACACTGAAATAAAAATTTTCTGTGCTCAGTCATTAGTCAGAATGGCGACTGCAGTCAAATAAAGCAGAACAACAACGTTTATATATAATGTCTTTTACACCAAAGGGCAGAACACACTGACATACTCAATCAGGGACAAAGGCAATAAAACAGAACACCACAATAATACATGGAATAAAATCTCCAACACCCCACCAGTTGCTACTCATTTCAGCATCTTAAACACAACTCAGTGGCTTAAGAGGGTGAGTCAAAAAGGAAGGTCTTCAAGTGTTTACAAAAATGGGTGACATCCTCCTCCAGCCTGAGGTCCAAAGGAAGACCATTCCACAAATGTGGAACCAGATCTTGAAAGGCTCACAGCGTTGACAGAACTGTACGCATTGGTGGAACAGACAATAATCCTTTGCCTGCAGATCTCAAATTTCTGGATGGAACATACCACGCAAACCAAGCTGCGAGGTACTGAGGGAGGCTAAAACGCAAAGCTTTAAATACCAGGACCAAAAGTTTGAAAGAGGTCCTGGCCTGAACTGGTAGCCAGTGAAAGGATCTATGGAGAGATGAAACAGCCAAATATTTCGGCAGATTTAAAACAACCCAGACAGCACTGTTCTGAATTAAAACCAGAGGAAGAAGGGAGCAGGAAGGCAAACCTGCCAGTAAACTGTTACAATAACCCAAGTGTGAGATAACCAGGCTGCTGGACAAGCAGCCTCAACAGTCAGGAACCCCTGGATCCTGCGGATGTTCAAAAGATGGAAATTACACACCTTTGCTGTAGCCCCCATAAAGGGATGTAGAGATAGGTGGTCATCCAGCAGGATTCCAAGAGAAGAAGGGTAGGATCTGGAAGGAACCAGACAAAATTCCCAAGTGTAAAGATATACCACTGAATACCAAAGCCGGATTGTCCATGCCATTGCATTTCTAGTTTCTATGTATTGTTGTGAAAGGCTGGACTATGAAAAAAAGCTGATAGGAATAAAATCAGCTCATTTGAAACGTGATACTAGAAAAGAGTTCTGCAGATATCATGAACTGCCTGAACTCTCTCTAGAAGCCAAAATAACTAAACTGAGACTGCCATACTTTGGGTATATCATGAGAAAACACGACTCATTAGAAAACACAATAAAGTTTAGTAAGATGGAAGATGGTAGGAAAAGAGGAAGACCATATTATAGGTGGATGGATTCAATCAAGGAAGCCATGGTCCTGAGTCTGCAAGATGTCAAGCAGGGCTGTTGATGACAGAGTGACTTTGTGGTCTCTGAGTCATAGGACTGTCATAGGCTGAAGTTGACTTGACAACACCTAACAATAATACGACAGTCCCATCAGCTTCTGTATGAGAACCGGAGAAGAAACACCACCTTGTCTTTTATCTCAGGCAGCAATGTATCTTGGGCCAGCTCTATCACATGAGATACGCTAGGTCTTTGATATTCCAGTGAGCCCTCTATCAATGTACTCACACTTTGTGGTTAAGTTCCTATCTAAATTCAGCATATGTTCAAGTACAAAGTTGTATTTTGGTGAAATGTTTTTGTCCTTGGGTGTCCCAATATGCTCCTACAGTGCTTATATTTGTTTTAAGCAAAGGAACAGTTTAAAAAGGTCACTAATGCCCATTTATAGCTCACGTGATTCTTACATGACAAGTTGATTAAACACTGCAATAATCTGAGAATCAAAGCAAAGCACTAAGCTTTTCCCAGTTCATTTAAGTAAGTGATGGTGCCAGTTCTCAACATAAACGGCTTGCAGGCTCCCCTGTGAGAGAAGTGTGACAGGCTTAATTTTTTTATTCCTTGTTCTGATATTTCTGGAACACCAAAGGCCATTCCATGATGTTCTTCATGCTGATACTGGCTTGAAGACAAATCTAACCAACCCATTTAGCTTGGCAGGTTCATATAGCAAATGAAGCTTTTAATCAGGCTGACATCCCAGAGTCAATACTTAGTACATTCACTGTTGGGATCACGCGGAGGTTATCTAGTTATTTGCCAATAACAAGATGGAAAGAAATACTTGGGTCAGTGTTTCTGGTGCAAGTTAACATATTTTTTTTCTGGATCAAAACTGCAGATATACATCACTCCGTAATCTACAATGTGTCCGTTTTCTTTAAACCAGTTCCTAGACCAATGGGCCAGGATATTCTTTCCAATGATAGGATAATGCAATTAATATTGGCACAAAGCATCCAACCACCCTCCTTTTCTTATATTAGGGCACAGAATAACCGTGGTCCTTCTGGGTAATCTTGACAGTTCAGGAATACTTGTAAGTGTGTGTCAATGAACCCAGGTGTATCCTTACTCTCTCTTCCTTGAAATTATATCACTGTCTAAATATCAGTGTACAGAGGGAACTTTGAGGAGAGTACAGAGGAGTCCTTGACATATTATTGTATTAAATTTGATGCCCTTGTTAGCACAGAAACAATCATTCTCCACGAAAGCAGCTGTATGACTAATCTTCCCCCTATATAATCATTCTACTGTCAACGCACTGTCACAGTATACTCTAAACTATTTGTTCAGCTGAACAGAGTTGTTCACGTGTGCACTACCTAAAGGAATTTTAACTTGTTTTATGAGGAGGATAGTCAATGTGGATCTTAGAACTGCTAAATAGCCAATTGTGTGGCAAATCACTATCATTTGTCATATCTGTACAGGTTTTTGAAAGAGTATACTTTTATATTCTTAGTGCTCTTCACAAATTGTTATATGTATCTGTTGGATTTTCTGTGTTCTCTAAATAAGCTCAGGCTAATAAACTGTCCCTTAAATCAGCTTTGTTTCACTACAGGGAACTGTCCCACAGAGTTTTCCTACTACGAGCATATGGATGAGCAACCTGTGGCCCTCTAGATGCTGTACTGCAAATCTCATCATCCCCAGACAGCAAATCTAATTGCTTTCCCAACAACACAATGGACAGCCCAAATTCTGCACCCCGCTTTAATCTCTTATAATCAAGGCTATTCCACTGATTATCTAAAGATTTTTCTGCATTCAAAAATATGTACCCATCCAGCCAAATCTAGTTAAGAAAACTTCCTATTGGATGCACAAGCTGATCTTAGACAGACAGAACCATTAAATTTAAGAAACATCTAACAAGTTTCTCATTTATACTCAGAAATGATTTCCACCTACCAACTTCAGTATTTTGAAAGTGCTTTATTATGCTACTAAAACTGAAGGACACAACATTTTTATTTCCCTTTAGCTTTTAAGAAAATTGCATTAAAATTCCTGTAAAAATCTTTTAAACACAAAAGAAAAATACCCAGCATCATCAATATTGCTGGAGAAAGTTCTGAAAGATAACTAGAAGAAATATTAAGAAAGGAATCGTGGTGGTGAAGATGGGATACAAACAAAATTCAAAAGTTTAAAATCATAGAGTTCTGACTCAATTTGGAATTGTTCACAGGTTCTCCTTACATCTTTAAGTATGGCCACAAAAGGGGGACTAGGCCTCTAGTATGGGGTCCCCCAACCAGTGGTTCCAAATGGAGACTTTTATTTTCCTTCACACACATCAGTGAAACTGAACACTTTGGTCAGCCAGATGTTGCTTGTATACCAGAACAGGTCGTAAATTTTATCCCAATGATAAAGCATGATTAAGCAAAAGTGATATAAGAGAGGAAACAATCAGAAGAGGAAGTGATGAAAACAATTCAGAGAATGAAACAGATGGGGAGGAAGAGGGCAGTGGTCAGGATAATTGTGCTAACGGATCAGATGAGGCAAGGATTCCTAGCGGTGGGTTAAGGACTTCTTGGCAGGCATCAAGACAATGTGGCAGAAGAAATGGGCATAAAACTCACGATGTCTAGGTACTAGATTATATCCACACCACAGTCAAATTTACTACTGTTGGCTCCTTTTCAAAACAATTTTGGTTATGATAGAAAAACGGTGGGATGGACAAGAAGACATTGTGTTTTCCTGTAACATCATTTTTCAAAGTTATGGCTCATTTCTGGATTTTGTGAATCAGAACAGTGCCACACCAAGGGGTTGTCCCTGAATTGGCTGCCGGTCCCTGGTGACTCTTCAGAAAGAAAGAAAAAAGGATTGTAGACCATGGACACAAACATGGTACAGGTCGCTGACATGCTGGGAAAAAAGCCAGCTCATCTCCCATATCAGATAGTTTAGGCAGCAATGAAACAGAGAAATACCTTCCAGCACATTCAGAGTATTTTCAGTTATACATACCAACTAACCAAAACCAGACTTATGCATTAGGACAAAAACTTTTAGCTCAGATGATGTCTCTTACGTACCTCTACTTCCTGGATGGAAGTCCCACTTCCTCTGCTGATTTTACCATGTAGGAAGTGGCCCATACCTTAATCTTTTTTTTTAAAAGAAGTAAAACAAGGGTGCTGTCAGGACACGACCTTGAGGTAGAAGTCTGGGCCCCAATTCAACGGAATGACAGGACAGCCCCAACCCTACAGAGCTACCTTCCTATATTTTAAAATAAAGGATCATTACGATCCCAAAACCGGGGGGGGGACCTCCAGCTCCCTAACTAGCTATATCATTAGCCAGACGGTGGGTGCCACACTCGCTTCTCCTCTCTGTCAGGGGTTGCCATTTTTATTTTTTTTTTATTTTTTTACACTTGCTCTTTTCTTGTGTCTCTAAAGAATTGTCGAATACAACCAAAATTATGCAAACGACACTTTCACCATCACATTAATTTTAAGGACAGGGAGTTCTCCCTTGGTTTAACTTTCCGGCCTTTAAAGACCTGGAAAGAGCAGAAAATAAAACGAAGCTGGCAGTCCCCGGCCTGAGTCCCCAAAAACCGCCCGTCACGACCCCACCCTCCCGCCAGCCGCCCCTCGCGCGGCCCGAGGCGCTCCGCGTGAACTCGGGAGAAAGCGGCACTGCGAGGCAAGGCGCGCGCCGGGGGGAGGTCTTCCCCGCCCTCCATCCTTCCCCATTGGCTGGGGTCGCTCTCTCTCACCCCCCTCAAATAAAAAGCTCAAAGGCATCGCGCGGGTCCCCGCCGGCGCCGCTCAGTCGCGCGAGCCGGGCCACGCGCCGCTCACCTTCCCACGTCTGTCTTGCCGGCCTCGAGCTTCGCTTTGCAACCAAGCCCGGTAGCAGCCACCGCCGCGCCGCGCCTCAGTTACACAGTAACCCGAAGCAACTCTCCGCCCTTTACTAAAAGCGTCCCCACCTCCCGGATACCGGGCAGTCCAAAACTGGGCATTGCAAGGGAGGAGGGAGAGAGAGGGAGGCATCACTTACTATCGAAATACTGTGCTGTAAGGGCTGCTGGGAGTGGTAGTTTCCGCTTCAATTCCGGGCCCTAGATAAGGGGGGACAGTAGCACTACAAGCCCCAGCATGCAGCGAAGCTGCCGTTGCAGTTGCGCCTAGCTTGATAAAGCAACATCCCCCCATCGTCGCCCTGCCGGTTTGCTGGCCGGTAGGCGGCTGTTGCCTCCCTCTCTCCTGAAAAGCAAGCGCGCTGGCCATCTCCGCACTAGCCTGTTGTAGCGCTGTTTTCCACTTTCACGATCCTATGGAATCCTGGGGCCTTTAAGCCTTCTCCCTAAACTGCAAGCCCCAGGATTCCATAAGATGGTGAAAGTGGAATAATAGCGCTATAACAGGCTAGTGCGGAAATGGCCTCCTTCACCTGGAAGACGCCGTCCTAAAACCCCCTCCTGCTCCGGTTAGCTGCGGCGGTGGTTCACGTGCCAATTTTTGCCTATTAATTCCGACGACCTATTGTAATTAATGGGGTAGGTTCCTTTTCTGTAAAAGCGCAGAAATCCGAAAAGGACTGAAAATAAAACGGGGTCTGAAATGTTTTGTTTTAGTGTATTTGTTTTTAAAAAGGAGGGAGGGGAACCAAAAATGGCAATTCTAACGAAAAAGGAAAACAAATTAGTAGGAGTTACCTACTGCTCAGCGTCTTAAAAATGGAGGGTGACAGAATATTGACAGAGAAATTAGTCGCTTGAGTTTAAGTAGTTTTCAAAGAAGTAGCCTTTTTAATCTCTTGCAGCATAAAAAGGAGGAAGGTAAGGGGATTTTTTTTAAAAAAAGGATGTGGTGGCACCTTTAAATCTGATTTTTTAAATTTAACGAGTGCTTTTGTGGATATAAACCCACATCTTCAGAGGCAGCCATATTTCAAGTCATTTCCGACTTTTCTGGGGCTGAGAGTGTGTGACCTGCCCAAGATCACCCAGTGGGTTTCCATGGCTGGGTGGGGGAATCATACCCCGGTCTCCTGGGCCCTAGTCCCATGCTCAGACCCCTACACCATGCTGATTCCAGAATAATGTTTTAAGCTTTGAGTGTGAAACATATTTACACGGTTATGGGCGTGGGATAGAATGTCCCAGAAAGGATCCAGAAAGATGCAAATCATGTCCTTTGCCCTAAATTTTGAAAGGGCTGGGTGAGGTGATAACAGGGCTCTCAGATCTTTATAGTGGTCAGTTAGTGCTGATGTGTGAAAGAAAGCAATAAACCTGCTTACCAAAAGTCAGTCTCCCTGGGTTCAAAACTCTCTGAGGAGATTAGTTTTGTTATACGTGCAGCAGCGAGGACTCTTGTGTTCATATATATATATATAGTGTTGCCATGAAATCATTATCTTTCTTTGTGCCTCTGCTAATGGATTGGAATTTGTGAATATAATTCAATTCAGCTGTTTTTAGCCGTACTTTGTAATTTCCTTGAGTTTAAGTAGGTACCATTGTGTTCAGTGAAACTTATACTCAGGTAAAAGATTGCAGCCTCAAACAACAGGAATATAATTAAGTAGAAGATTTTATGCTGCTGTTTTAGTATGGACAGTGGAGAATAGTATGCTATTTTATGACAATAGTGGTGTAAATGTGGATTTATGGTGTTAGCTGAGCATCCAGTTCAGTAGAGGAGGTATCTCTCATGAATATTTCAGGTTAATGGTGGCAGACCTCTTCTGTGAAGATGCATGTGTAGCTGTGGAACCTCAACTGAAGAACCAGATAATGTCCCTCTCCTTGCAAAATGAGAGGATCTCCTGTTGAATGCCGTGATGAATGAATGATAGAATTGCCTTCATGGCAAACTGATTCTGTGATTAGAAGAGCACTCACCAGATTACAGGTGATCTGTTGCCTATCTGGTATAGAGGCATGGGACTATAGAAGTAGTATGTGGGTGATGGAATAACTGTGTCCATTCTTCTCTGGCAATAAAATACTTTGCTTGAAAATAAGTCAATTTTCTGTGGTTCTTTTTCCTCTTAGTGGGAGTTTAGTCACATTTACTATTCTGACTTCTGAGGAGCAGATATGCCACAGATGTCTTAGTTTTAAATATCTTTATGCAGAAGTATATTCAAGGAAGATTGTTTACTACTAAGTGTACTTAGCACTACTTCACATATTTTTAACACCTATTTGTAAAACATTTTATACATAAACATTTCATACTTAAAACTGGAACATTCCATAAGACAAATATTTTTAACAATGTGGAACGGAAACCATATAAACGTAGTAGGGAACCTGGAATGGCTTTGTTCCTCATCTGGTGTATATGTGATAAAAAGTATTTGTTTTTAACAACTTGATATGTGATGGAGTCATACTTGGGCAATTGCTGGCTTAATCCTTGGTATCAATAGTGCAGACAGATTTGAAGCAGGCTGACTAAACCAGACAAAAGACAATAGAATTCCTTCTAAAATCTCATGTAAACAGTCATCAAAAGTAACTCAAGGCAGTTTGATGTTTGGAAGTGAACAATATACACAGCTTCTACCCTATGTCACCTAGAGCAGGCAATGGGAATGGCAGCATCACTTCAATGCTGGTGACAAGAGAGCATTCTGCATCTCTTTACAACAGCAGCCTGGTTTAGGGAATGTAGGGAAGGTTGCCTAGAACATAACTGTTCTGTCTTATAGAATGGAACATTCCTAGGTTTGACCCTATCACGCCACCCAGCATTAGCTACATAAGGTCTAACAGTGTCTAATGGTCAAGCTGGCCATGACTCTCACTGAGATTCCATAGACCTGGCGACTTAGGCAGATGTGGAGGCCAATTTTTGCCCCCACAGCAAGCTATCTTGCCCTGAAACCAGTCGATTTTTATAACTATGTATTTATAACTGGAAGTGACTTTTGGGCTGTTCTGGAAAGTTGTTTTGAGGGGCTATTTAAGGGCATTTCTGGAGGCTTTGAAGAGCAATCATTGAAGGCTTTGGGGTTGGAAGGCAAAAAGCAGAATATTTGGGGGGAGTCCTGTCATGTCTATGGAGGCTGCAGAAAAGCCTGGGGGGGCCTTACCCCTGCATTAGACAAAAGGGAAAAATCATCCTGTAAGTTAAATGAATGTTGTCATTACCACTGAATTTGAAAGACTGGTTTGATAGAGAGAAAATTAGACATTTTTACTCATAAAGGCCTTGAACATGGCTGAAGTAGTGTTTTAAAAATTTGAACAGTCTCTAGAATCTCTAGAAATAAGGGACAAGAATAAATACTGTTGGTTCTCTTTTGTGATTTTGCACTGGGGAATAAATCTTGAAAGCAGGCATCATTACCCCTACCCTATATACCACTATTAACAAGTTAAGTGGCAGCTACAGTGTTCTGGTTCTGAGTGAGAGTGCTAACTGATTCTCATCAGTATATTCTATCTTTTAAAAAAAATAAATCCAACAGTCCTGTCCAAAATAATGAAAGAAGTTCATTATTCAAGCTGAGTTACACTTATTTATATTAAACACACCAGACGTTATTATCCACATAAATCATGGACGTTGTCCACTGTATGTGTTCAGGAGTTCTCGGAAATCATTTGTAAAGCCAAGTCAAACAAAGTGCAACATGGGTTACCACGGGGCATTACTGTGGCTTTGTTAACCTGTCAAGTATGAAGGAAATAAGTGACACTGTTCAGTTTCCAGAAGTTACAGTGTTCTGCTTTTATACTGAGTAAAATGAAACTGTGTTATATTATTAAATATTGATAGAAGAGAGAGGACAACCTTACCACATCCTAACATCAAAAACCTTTTGTCAGTCAGTCAGTCATAGGACCATAAACCCCAAATCCAGAAAGTAAATCATGAAAGTAAAACGAATGCTAAGTATGATTCTTTTTAAAGTTCGGAAACTGTGTGGTTCCCTGGAATAATTTTGCCTTCTTGAGCTGGTTTCATCATGCTACCGCAGAGGTGGACAACTGTGGCTGTCCAGTTACTGAACTGCAACCTCTAGCAGCCACTGCCATCATGGCCAATGGTAATGATAACAGGAGCTGCAGTCTATCTGGAATGCCACAGTTGCCCAACCTTGCAGGCACTTAGAGTCCAGTGTCTTTCCTACACTCTTCTTCTTTTGCTGTCATCATTGAAAAGTCTAGTCCCATTTAAATACGTGCCCCACACCCTGCCCCTACTGCTTGGCACACTGGGATCCTTTGAAGATTAATGCAATTAAGATGTGATGGGAGATGCCCAAGGGCTTGTGCAACTGACCACAGTGCTTCCAGTACTGGCAAACAGTGACTGAACCCTGTACTTGGGAGAAAAAAAGGGGAATGAAGGCAAAAGGGATAAGAACATGAATGTAATTTTGTAGAAGTCAGCAAACTGTACACACATGTATGTTGCTGTAAGCTTGCCCTCTGATTACTAGGAATGAGAATAAATGGCCTTGCCCATGGCAACTCTAAATGAGAGTCAGGGGTCTGTCAAAAAAGAACTTTTATCTTCATTACTTGCTGTGGTTGGTCTCTTGTGGCTAACTCATCTACAAGAAAAGACTGTTACAAAGTTTTTTGAAGAGGGAGAGGCAGAGAGAGAGAGTCTGGCTACTTGCATATGACCATGTGGAACAGCATGTGTACTCTGGGTTTCAACTAACCTTACTCATCAAAACCTGAGTTAAAACTAAACAGAATTGGGCCAGGATTGGTCTCGTCCAAGTGATGTAGCTTCCAGTTGATCTTAGTAGCTTCTGTCTAAAACAAGCTTATATCCCTCCCACAATAACTGCTGCCACAGGTCTTCTAGGCTTGCTTCTTAAAGAGGTAGTGCACAACACATGTGGCATAAAAGTTCCTGTTTGCAGGACATCAAGATCCTCTCCCCCAGTGAAAAACAAACTGGGAGAATCCAAATCAGGACCAGAGCATGTGAGAAAATGAGATTTAACTTTTCCTTAATTGCTGCCAGGTGCTGGGAGAAATCTCCCCAGCACCAGTACTCTTTCCCATTTATGCTAATCAGACTATTTTTATATTGCTATTTGCAGTATGGATGGAGTTTATGCACTTTTGTTCAGGATCATGAGACAGGAAGGACAGGTTAAACAACCTCCACACTGTGGTCCCAATCTGGATTGAACTTCTTATGCTTGGTTTAATTTTTATTAAACTAACTGCAAGCAACATACAATACTTACTGTTACATGCAGGTAGGTCCTGATGTCATGGTTATATTGATATACGTCACTTAATGAAATAGATGTGTTTCTGGACTTTGCTTCCTTAGCAGAAACTTTGGTACCAAAGGAAAAAGTAATATGGAATGAACAGGGATAGATTCCTACACAACAAAAGTGGTGTGGGGTGCAAGGTTTAAAACATTCTCTCTCACAGACACACAAATAGTGGTTCAAATCCAGAGTGAAACATTTTCACTTTTGTTTTCACCAGTCTTTCAGTAAAACAAGGAACCCCAGTAGGATCAAAGCTGGTCTGTGGCTCTGTGCTCTCCCAGGCTTCGCTGCTGACAGTGACTCTCCAAAAAACAAAATGAAAACAAACCCAGTTTATGCAGGCATAGAAATAAATAACATCCTCAGACAGCCTTTGTGAACTCCAGAGGGTATGACTGGGCCTCAAACCTTCAGACAAATTGGATCAGGGTCATATTTGTAAGAGGCAGCAGTCTTCCAGATACTCTCTCTACTCCATGGGATCTTGAGAGGAAATGGGATGGTACTTTGCACCAGCCATTCTCCTTTGAGCTGAAGTTCCTTTTCATATGATCCAGGTAAAAATCCCCCTTTGCCATACCTTCACTGTGCCAGGTTACCTGGTACGGTTCAGAAGTCTGCTCTTCTCCAGTGTATATCTCTATCAGCAGAAGCAGAAACTGGAGCAAGTTGCTGGATTGTCTTGTGCAAAAGCATGAGAAAACCTTTGCTTATGGTAACTTTACTGTGATAGACAGAGCACCCAGGGCAGGACCAGTGTGTGTGTCTATATGTGTGTAATATGCATGCGTGCACATGTTCATGTGTCCCTTCAAGTTGCCTATCAACTTATGGTGACTCCAGGAATTTCCCATGGTTTTCTAATGATTTTCTATGGTTGTTTCTTGCACAGGAGCAGGAGTGCAGTACTGATGCACTTTTAGCTTCATCTGTTGTTCTTATATCACAATAGAAGGATTCTAGTCCTTTCTCTGTAATTGACAATTCTAGATCTTGGATAAATGCTCTACATTTAGTGATCTGAGTAATAAAGACACTGGAGTACTCAAAATACACCAGTTACCACAGTAAGAGTTTCTTATGAGTTCTGTGACTTTGTTCTTCTTAGACTTGCTCTTTTATTTTTAAAATAAACTTCTAAAACTTTGCTAGTTCTTACAAGATGTGTATGGCTCTTAAAAATTCAAATGTGTCTTCTGTTGCTTCACTGAAAGCGTATTCTGCTTCTCCTGGAAAAACTGTGTGTGTTATTCCCTTTTAAAAATATTCTGGTTTTATATATTTTTGTAATTGTAGCATCATTACACTGACTCTTGGAACTGCACACACACAAACAAATCTTGGCTTGAAGAATAAACTCAGCCAGCTTCCTAGTTTCTAGGGCCAAGTTACAAGTTACAATTTATCAGCAGATAAGGCTATCATGTTTTACAGCACCCTTATTTTTTTACAGTACTACCTATGTGGGTAATATTACACTCTAGGAGCAAGTAATATCACAGATATCAGTGTTTATTGACCCTGGAGGAGGAAGTAGAGAGACCAGAAAGGTACGCTGCAGATTATATGTGCACAGCACCCTGGCTGCTAAATTACCTGTAAAACACAGAATCTTCTGAAAAAATGGGACAAACTCACACAGCTGATATTCTGGAAACAATATAAGACAGATACAACTGTTGCTGTACCTCTGCCTCTGAATCCTTGCTCTCGCTTGTCGTACAGCACCACAGCAATTTCTGAGTTAGGCTATTTACCACAAGCAGAGTCTCTTCCAGGTGTTGCATAGGCTAACCTGCTCCTCTCCTAAGTTAAGGGCCTGGCCCGTTTCTCACTTCTGGTGGGAGGTATACACGGAAAGCCTGGGGGAAAAGCGGCTGGTGTTGTGCTAGCATTACTCTGTATCTTGATGTAGCTACAAGCAGCATTTTTCTCATGTGAAGCATTTATGTATGTTAACAGCTGCTTCCAGTCTCATCATGTTTACATTTGGGAGTAGCTGGGCTAGCCTGAACAGAGCTTGGTATTATCTTTTGGTAGGAGTAAATGTCACATTTGAGGCGATTCTCAGCCGTGTTAACCCCGGTGTATATCTAACATTAACAGTACAATATTCCACTTTGAGAAACATGAACTGACCCCATTCACCTAAGTGTAAAAATCAATCTGAGAACAGACTCATTGTGAAAACTATTGGTCATAAATGCGTGTGACATGACTATAACTCTCGATCACTCCCCATAATAGGCTTTGAAAAAAAATGGTACATGAATAATTTGTTGACATTATCTTTATTGAAGCACGGAATTTTAGCTCAGTTCACTGTAGAGTGAAACTTTTTTTATTCATGATAATAGACAGTTTGGGGCTGTTGGGGTCACTGTTATGTTGCTGGTGTTAGGTACAACATTATTAGAAGATACAAACATGACCCGCAATAGAAACAAACCACAAATAAACACGAATAAACATTCACTGTTTACAAATCACTCCATTACTACAGAGACCAAATGGCAGTTACTGTAAGTAAATCATCCACAGAAAATTGTTTTAGTTCTGGACAAGGAAACAGGAGTTTCTGTCTGGAGGGGGAGAAGGTTCATCCACATCTGCTTAGTAAAAAAGGTTTAAATGTCAAGCATTTTTCTTGTCCACAAAACAACAATAACTGACAGACATATCAAAGAGTAAGAACAAATGAACATCTATGTCTTGTACAACGAATTCTGCAGTTATTTTTTCGATTAGGCATTTGTTTGCTTTATGCTTAGCATCAAACTGTAAATAGCCCAAAAATCAGCAGCAAATTGTTATAACAAGTCAATACAGTGCCAACATGTCAAGTTGTAGAAGAGAATACAAAGAGGACGAACAATGATAACTTAATCATATAAAATATGATACAGAGCTGAAATACAGTGCATTTAAATACCTATGTGACAAAGTATGTTAAATATTGTACTTAATATTGTAGTTTCTGACATAAAATATGAAAAGTCTCTTGTGCTTAAATGTATGCATGTTTGTTTTTTCTTAAAAACAGAGCCATGTTGCTTACTTCCAATACTGCCACTGTAACTGGTATTACAACAGATCACAATTTTGCACAGACACATCAACATTAAAAACATTTACCTATGAGAAAATAAGTCACTTCTCATTAGATCACAGTGCGAAAAAAGTAGTGTAACGCTCTGTCTTGATGGAGGCTTTCAAAATTTTCATCAAGAAAAAGTCCTGATAAAACCAGACTGCAGTGCTAGATTGAAAAGAATGGAAAGCGACACATCACAGATTGAGAAGGAAAAAGAAAGAAATGTCTTGTTCTTCATGGGTATCGCCTAAGTGACCTTCGTCTTCTGTTGTAGAAATGCCTGAGCCCATGTTGTCGTGAAAAATTCATCATGTAATTTTGTTTGCGAGTGCTGTTCAGTGGAAAGAGGATGGAAGAGAACAACTTAAGGTCCATTCATATATATATATATATATATATTTGTTGGAATAATCTGCAGCTTGCATTCTTCTACTGATATAAATGACGTTTTGCATTCATATGAATTATATAAAAATTTTCATTCATCTATATTAGTAGCATTTTGCATTCCTATTTCACTCATGCCGTGGAGCAGCCCAGAGCCAGGTAAGCCTATTTTCACTTTTGTTCACAGAACTTTCAGTTCTGTTCACAGAACTTAAGCATTGTACTGTGTACTCTAGTACTGATTTCAATGTGATTTTTGGCATGCATGGTTTGGGTTTTACCTACTGTTTGCAGTGCAGACAGTAATCAACCATTGTTTTATTTTTATTGCAATTCAGTTGAAGATAGCAAGAGCTTTAGATAAATTAAGCCTTGTCATGTCATGTTTAGGTCATACTTGAGATCTCTAGTAAACATATACACATGGGCTAAAGTACACTGGAGAATAAACCAAGTTCCAAAAGTGAGAATTAGACACTGAGAACTCAAAACAAAACTACTGATTACTGGAATGCTAAATATATAATGGATAAAGAACATATCTAAAGAGACAATTATTGATTTTTTTCTTTTGCTAAACTCATAAGCCATCAACTTAGCTAATAAATTCCAGCTCTGCAGCTTTTATTGTAATAGACCTTTGCAATAACTCTATTTAAGCCGATAAATTCTTAAATCAGAGTTGAGAGTGACCACAAAGGGTTTAGATACCTTTTTCACCAGTAATGTGCTTCCACTCTAATTTTTTCATTTCTGTCTATTCTGTTGTGTAAAGACAATCTTGCCTGAGAGATATAAAACCACTAATAGTTGTTGCTGAGAGGTGATGGCATTGCATATTTAAAAGTTAGTTCTCTGGTTATGCACCATCTTGTCCTCTAGATGGTAGACAAACACTGTCACACTGTATGTGAGTGGGATTTTGTTCTGTAGATGGAAAGGCCTAATGTCTGTGATATCTCTGAAGTGGGGGCAAAACCTATGTTTAATGCTGCAGTCACTAGCGATAGATAATCAGATTACATTCTCTTCCCCAATTATGCCCCAGAATGCACACTGTTCTTTTATGTTATAGTGGAGAATGAAAGATTCTCAAAGTTGCTATTGGAAAAAAAGTAAAATCTGTTTCTTCTCCATATAAAATAGCTCATTCATTCCCCATCCCCAACAATGATCCCATAATCGTGTTTAAAGAAAGACTGCATGTCCAAAGGAGGTCCTTGTGATCCACAGGCTTTCCTTCCTACATGTCTATTTTAGCCACTATGTTGTTGGGTATTAGTGCTGTTTCTAAGCATAAAAATGAACACATTACTGTCTGCCACACGTGAGTAATCCAAACTGTCCTTAGTGGATAAATAAAATGGGTAAACCTGTTAATAAAAGATACAGCCAGCAGCAATTTCAGGATTGTAACAGCACATTCTCTAGTCACCTTCCAATCTCAAGAATTTTCTGGTGGCTGTATGACGGACTGACTGGCTCACATGTTATATTCATGCATTTAAGCACACGCCTGAGAATGGGAGCAATTGTTCACATAGACAAAATAAGGACTGACACAGTCTTCCTCTAGCAAATACCTTTGAAAAATTAAACTAGCCTGTCTGTGACCTCTCTACTTTCGCAAGGATTCAGGGTGCAGAACCCTTGCAAAAGTGGAAAAAAACACAACTCCCCTATTACTTTCTTCCCATTCCTTTCCTGGGCTCCCCGCTCCCATTCCCTTTTGCCCTGGAATGAGTTCTCAGCGCTGGGGCCAGAGGCAAGGGAATGGAAGTAGGGAGCTCCAGTAGGGAGAACAAAGGCTTGTTTGTGCTTTCCTCTCCCCATTCCCTTGCCTTTTGCCTCACTGCATGTTCTCAGGGCCAGGGCCAGAAGCAAGGGAATAGGAGGGTGAGGTCTGGAGGGGAAAAGGAAGGCTTGCACATGCCCCCCATTTCTCCTGCCTATGGCCTCAATGTGAGTTCTCAGTGCCAGGGCCAGAGGGAAGGGAATGGGAGGGGGCTCTAGAGGGGAGAAAGAAGGCACACACATCCCTCCTCCTCCCATTCCCTTGCCTTTTGCCTGGGCACTTGCCTTCATTCTCCATGTCCAGTAAAACACAAGAGAATGGGAGGAGGAGAGGAGAGCTGGGGGAGCCATGTGTGCACCTCACAGATAATCAAATTTGCAAAGGTGGAAGTAATATTGCAGAACAAATAAATGATCTTGGTATCATATAAATTATTCCTTTGCCACAGCAATTCATGGATGTTTGAGGCCTGATCTATACTCAGCAAGGGCTGCTGTAATGTTACTATGTAGGGCAGCCAGTGAAGTGATCGTTGCACACATTGGGCACTTCCAACGTGCCTTGCGACACTGCCTAGGGAGTGCCCATGTACATCAGTAGAACTCAATATGCTGGTGTAGGGGCATAATAATTAGGGAATAATTAATCAATAGCTTAATAGCAGGCACACTGAATTAGGAAAAAGAGCAACAGGGCCAGGGAGAACAAGAGGAATGCTTATGCTTGCAGCTGGATGCAGATAACAGGAAAATCAGTCTGCAGAACTTAGAATAACAGGAAGCCAAGTAGAGCAAAAGTAGATAGTATAAGAGATAACTAACTGAGTAGGCTCAACAGGTGTGAAAGAGAGGTCGACTTTGTGGGTTTGAGCGTCCGGAGTAGGCCAAACTAGGCCAAGGGGAGGGGGAGTGACCACAAGAGATGAACTTTGGTGACCGAGAGCCTCATAAAGCTTCATTTTAATATTAAAAATCACACCTTGTATTATAATTTGCAATCACCCATATGCACATGCCTAGCGCTTATATGCTGACATAATCATATTTTCATGACATAGTTCCAATACGTATGTATTTGGATTAGCCAATAATTAGCATTTCTTGCTTCTGTAATGGATGCTTAGCTGGGTATAAAGCTACCTGTGTGGAGCCATTTTCTTTGGAGTAGTATATTTTTAGTGCCTGGTGCACAACTGTTCCCCTCTTGTACAAGGGAAAATCATTTAATAAATTCTTTACATTTTTTTTTTTTTGCTGCTAAAAACCCTGGTGTGATTTTGAATTAATGCAGTAACACTGGGACATTCTTGTTGGTGCAAAGAAACATATCTTCAGAATTCACTAGGTGGGTTCTGTAGTGCTTCTATTACATAGCAGATATGTAAAGTTACACAAGGCAGACTGTGGTATAGAATCACAGCCTCTGTTATTAAATATATGTGTATCTGTGTATAATTTCCAAATAATTTATATATTCAGAATGTGACCACCAGTGCTGCACCATCATGACTGTCATCATAATCAATAATGAAATAAAGATGCTTCTTGTATAGTTTGTCAAAATTAGTAGAGTTTTTGGCCTACTCTCTGAGAAGGGGCTCACTTGACATGTTCTTCCAAATAAGATTATCCCTCTTACAGAAAAACAGATGCCAAGGAGAAGTGTTCTAGACTGATCTTCTCCTTGATATATTAATGTTGTACACAGAGGTACAGTGTCCCCCGACTCCCCACCCCTGATATGGAGAAATATTCAATTGTGTGAGTCCCCACCTGGCGTCTAAAAGGACACAGCTCAGGATGGCTACCACTTCAGTGAGTACTGTCCCTGAACTATATTTGCAATGCTGTTTCCTAGTGAATGGGAGGGAAATGCATGTGTACTCCATACTGAACATTCAGCATTTGAAAGACCTCCTCTCTTTTTTTCTAAATGGAGAACCCCAAGCCACATTTACATACCTTTGTGGATGCAGAACATTTCAATCAACTCAGGCAACTAGGATCCCTAATGCATGCAAGAGTTCTCAGTGTGTATCATAATACACATTCACTGTTTCCATGCCCTGTTCTTCCTTTGGAAGATTCAGCAATGTTATGTGTGGGTCCCAGGTACTCATCAGGTTTATCATTAAAACAGCATTATGTAGCTTCCAGTCATTCATTGGGCCTTATATATTTTAAACATACATAAACTGCTTTTCTGTTTTAATTATAATGAAAGTGGAACTCTGGGAAGAATGTTAGCTGGCAAGGAACTAACTTAGAGAAATAACAGGGCCTTATGCTGTACATAAAAGGCATTATTTATATTTGGAACGATCATTTCCTCATAATGTCTTTGTAACGAGCAGTGGCATGCCTAGGCTCAGCAGCACCTGAGGCAAGTGCAAAAGTTGTGCCCCAGGTGCTGCTGCTGCTGCCGCCCCCCCCCAAACAGGCCAGGAAGAGTTGGAGGGCGGTGGCGTGTGGGCACAGAAGGGCACGGGGGTGGTGGGTGGGCGTGAAAGTGCACGAGATGGCAGCAAGTGGGTGCGGAAGGGGTGGGTGGATGCGGGAATGCACTGAAAGTGGCAGGTGGGCACAAAAGTGCACGAGGAGGTGGCAGAAGGGCGTGGAAGGGCTCAAGGGGTGATGGGCAGGTGCAGAAAGGTGCAGGGGGTGGCAGGTGGGCACGAAAGTGCACGACGAGGTGACGGGCAGTATGAAAGTGCATGGGGAAGTTGTGGGCAGGTGCAGAAAGGTGTGGGGATGGTGGGTGGATGAGGGAAGGCTTGGGAAGGTGATGAGCAGGCGCAAAAGTGCACGAGGAGGTGGTGGGCAAGTGTGGAAGGGAGCAGGAGACGGCGGCTTTTGCGCCTCCCCAGGAATGGCACCCAGGGCATGCGCCCCAGTTACCCCACCCTAGATCCACCTTTGATAATGAGAACAGCATTAGGGCATGACATGGAAGAGTGACATTTTTATTCCGAAAGCAGTTATTTTGTTAATAAGTGTGGGGAGCTGATCCTGGGTATATTAAGAAGGTATATCCAAGCAGTAGGAAAAGAAGGATGCATCACAGATGGATATTCAGTCAGGGAAGCCACCGCCCTGAGGCTGCAAGACCTGAGCAGGGCTGTGGATGACAGGGTGACTTGGAGATCACTCATTCATAGGGTCATCAAAAGTTAAAGTTGACTTGATTGCAGTTAATAATAATATCCACCTAACTGTGGTGGCTTTCAATAGCTCAGCTTCCAAATAAACACTGTGTCTTATCTAAGGAGAATCTATGCTATTATGTTCTTTCAAGCATAGAGCATATTTTTTCCCCAGACGAAGCACTTCCATTTCAGTGACACTTATAATCACACAATAACTTGCTGTGTTTTCAAAGAGATTATTAAAAAAAAATAGCAGCAAGACTATTTTGGATCATGTTTCATTTGGAAGTTGATAGAGCTCTAATACTTAAGAAATAAGATTCATTGGCTGATTCAAAATACTGATAATAGCCAGAGAGGGACAGAATACTTGGCATGAATTTCTAGACCAACCATTTATGAAAACTCCAGTATTTAAGAGACTGAGTGATTGCAACTTAGCAATCCAGGCTTGTTTTGTGTTGAGGAAAGGGAGCATATTGCCTTTCACATATTATCCACACAATGACTGGAAAGCTGGAGCCGTGCTGCTAGGGTCATCTTCATCCCTACCCTCTGGATGACCACAGATTGGTGAAGACAGCTGAAGAAAGGAAGCCTGTGTATGAGCAGTTGCAGAATTCCTGATCACTTAGGATGCACCAGCAGCTGCCAATTTGTGGCTGTCAGGGGGAAAAGGCAAGTGGAGTGTTTGACATGAGGGCTGACACATGGTCCCTCTTCCTACTCATCAAAGGGGCCTTTGGCCTTTTGAATGTGATATGGATTCCTCCACAAACTATACTCTCTGAACAATGGATAGTGAGCTTCATACTAAGTTATCTGATGAGACTGACTTCTTGTTGCCTTTAAGATTAAAAAAATGGGTCAAAAGAAGTCTAGTTTAAGCCAGACTCTTTTCTGTACACTGATAGGTAAATTAGAAATTGCTGGGTAAGAATGTCTTATGTTTGCCTTTTGGAAACCTTATGAAAATTTAAATAAGGCAAGCACTCAAGAATATGCTTGAGTACATACTGCAAAATTCTGATTAGCTGTAAGAGCATCGAACAACCCATAATGATAGCATTTTGCTTTTCAGGGGACACGGCAATTCACATCTCCTTGTTTCAGGATGCTTCCGAACCAGATAACTTTAAGCTTCAAATCAGCTTTAGTTACATATTGAACAAACTTTCTGGTAGGTTCATCCTTTTTTATTTTAACATTTAAGTCAATAATAAGCTGTCAATATTGCAGTAGTGAAATTACTTACCTTACTCTAGTGTAAAACCAATGACAGCAAATAATGAAATACAACACAAATTAGAAAATGTATTTCAATGCATGCAGCACTGTGATTAGTCATAAAAGCTTGATGAGGTTTAGAGGCAATATAGGATTTTTCATCTCTTTTGAAAATAAAAATTAAACAAATTACTTTCTGAATTTTTAAAAGAGGTTTATATGTCTGTTTCATCATTAAAATAGTTTTACAAGCATAAATAGTTCTAGACTAAATACAACCTATATCACACTGAAAGCTGGCAAAAAATCACAGGGTAGTTAGCATAATATTGCAATATTTTAACAGGTTTGTTTCTGTGAAGCAGCTTTTCTATACACATAAAAATAGCGCTGTACTGAAAAGATGAAGCAATGAAGGATGATTGTCCAAATTAATGCAGTTTGTTACTGCTGGAAGATAACATCAAACCACTTTACCAAAGGAAAAGCATACTTGCAACAAAAGCTTTAAAATTCATTTGTGCAAAAAAAAAAAAAATATTATCTTAATCATAAAAAGCATGATGGTGATGATCATGGAAAGAGTAACATGTCTATAAGCCCAAGTTCATAATATTATAGTGTCAGTGTTAGGCTTCATGATAAAGTTAATATCATATAAAAAGCATTTTGAGGTAACTCTCAACTTCATGTGCAATTAACATTTTGGTAGAAGTAACAAACATCCAAGGGGTGGGAGTCAAGCCCCATCCTTCAGCTATTAATATAATTTGATCAGAAACAATATTTCTTAATGCACTTAGAAAGGGAATGCTCTCTGACCTCCCCTCCCCAAAGGTTCCTTGGGGTGTACATGCAGAAAAGTGTGTGTGCTTGAACAGTGCAGCAAGCAAGCTGGAGCTCTGATCAGAGAAGAACTAGCATGCAGTGAATTGTTCTTAGTCTGTTCATATAGGGTAAATATAGCAAATATAGAGAAAGTTGGAAAAAAGATGAAATATGTCTTCATCCCAAAAGACCCTCTCAGACAAGTCCAAGTGAGATTTTTGCCTGTAATCCTTCAAACCAACTAATCTGCAATCAAAAAGGCAACTAAAGAAAAAAGGATTTAAAAACTTCTTGCTAGGTTCATCTGCTTTTATTTTAATGTTTAAGTCAAATATTAGCTATCAAATTTAATTAAAATTACATATAGAATTAATTATTTTGTTTCCAGCCAAGTCTCCTAGACCTTGTCACATGAATTTGTAAATATCATTGATACAAGTGTATTTTGCCCTCATGTTAATGTTTCTGCAATCAAGATTGGGAGTCAAGAGATTTTTTTTCCTGTTCTAACGAAAGTTCTAAACTTTTAACCACAACATTATCCGTAGCAGTTACAAGTTCTTATCTGACATTGTTTGTCTGTCTGTAATGGACTTGTTTTTGGCTATTGCTTCCAATCAGGTGCCAAGTGAGGATAAAGGAACACTTAAATCAAGGATGGGAATTACATAGGTCTTCTCCAGATGTTAGGTCCGTTATTATGAAGGAAAATAATAGGTTAAATTATAGATCATGACTCTTTATACTTATTTACTTGCATCTGTTCGTATGTTTCCTCTATCTGTACTATGCAAGGGGCAGGAGGAATTGCTATAGCAGGTGTAGATTGGTACTCCTCCACAAGATTGGAAACTTGAAGGAGCCTGCCAGAGTCTCCCCCGCCTCACTTTCAGTACTTCCGCTGAACACACACAGGGGCAAGGGGTATACTCCCATGCCTCATTCTGCATGTTTAGCACACATGTGAAGGAAACAAATAAACAGGCTAGCGTTCTCCTGTGACATTTGTTGGAGCCCTTCTCAAGTAGAAACTGAACTAAAAAAGCAACATGACGATTGCTATCTTGCCCTGGGACTCTTGCTCAGGAAATTCTAGGCCTTACACTTGGAGAGATGGACAGATCTGTATGTCCTTGTGTGACATGATGTCCCTAGAACTACAGTTTGTAGAGTTCCATAGCTCCTGCCAGCATTTCCTATTTTTCATTAAGGTGGAACAAACAGGATGTGGCAACTGACAGGGCTCAGGAAAGAGGAACACAAACAAAAATGATGAGGACAGTGGAGGACAGTATGCATCCTCCCTTAATGCATATTTAGCTGTTGTGTAGTGGAAGGAAATCCCAAATCTAATCCAGTGTGCTGTGGATCCTAATCCAGTTGATGGAGGTTCCTGATTATCTAACTCTTGAGCCCTGACTCTTCAGAAAGGAGACTGTACTAAATAGAGGCAAGGCCAAAACTACAGATCTTTGTGGAGGGTTTTACTCCTCCCCCAGTTTCTCTGCTACAGGTAGATGGTGTGTGTGTGTGCGTGTGCGTGTGTGTGTGAGAAGATCAGGCTGCAATCTGAAGTCCAGACTCAGTTTGTTCCTGAAACTCTTCCCTTGAGTTCCCCACTCAGTGATTTCTCTCACTGTCCTCATATTGTGCCCTGGCTGGTGCTCTAGCTGAGGACCGCCTTATCTATTAGGCACTTTAGGCACAGTGCCTAGGGCTTACGAAAATGTTATGGCCTACAAAAACATCCCTAGTGGTACATTGAGGCAAGGCAGGGAGTCAAAGACAACAGTACCTACAAAAACCTTAATGTGGCCCTACTCTAGCTGGGACCTAGTGACATCAGGGGATATGGCCGTATCTCTGATCTTACAGGATGTGATCATGCTCCCTGCTTTTATCTAGACTATAGGGGGTAATGGTGCAGCAGATCTGCCCTGACATCTCAAACTCATGTCTCCAGTCCTGCATAAATGTGAACTGGAATGTATCTCCTTCTTCCTTTTCTCCATTGGTAGGTGTATTACATGACAAGATTTTGCTTCTATAGAAATATACATGTGTAAGTATCCTCTGTAGTAGATAAAACAGAGATTCCAGATTCAGAGGGACATTGCATAAGGCCAAAGATTACGCCTGCATCCCACTGTGTGGTAGAATCATGTGTGAACTTTCCCTTAGAATGAGAATACACATAATCTAACTAGGATCATGAGAGCCAGTGTGGTGTAGTGGTCTGAATGTTGGACTACTACTCTACTCTGGAGATCAGGGTTCAATTCCCTGCTCAGCCATGGAAACCCACAGGTGACCTTGGGCACATCACACTCTCAGACACTTTTTGCACCTTACCTTTTTGTGGTGCTGGGGTGTGGGGCTCACGCGAGAAGCCTCTGGAGAGAGGCTCTTGTGTCCAGGGTCCTTTGGCTCCGCACAAGCTTCCTGCTTGCGTGAGAGCCCCGCCTCTTCCTTTCGCAGTGCAGCCTGGTACTTTCCAGGCTGCACTGGACAGGAAGCGTGACCAGCCTGGCTCCCGAGGCTCCGCACGCCAGGTAAGCGCACACAGGGCCCCGGAGCGATGTGCAACCACGCAGCATTTTCGGCTTCAAGCCGAAAATGAAAAAAACACATGTGCAGTCCGTGCGTGAGCGCGTCATGCGGACCGCTCCTCACATGTGCACGATGCTCAAGGGGCCCTTTTGTCGTGCGAAAAGGGCCCAAGTCCCAGAAAACCCCGTGATAGGTTCGCCTTAGGGTCCCCATAAGCTGGAAATGACTTGAAAGCATAGAACAACAACAACAACAACTAGTATCATAGAGGGTTCAATTATTTTTAATAGTGGTGAAAAGAAGGTTTTTTTCTTTCAAGACAGTAACTAAATAAGAAAAAAAATGTATCCCTGACATTTCTTCTTTTGTATTGCTTCTGTACTCTTTTGCATTGGATCACCCTTCTGGCAGGTCAGCTGGCCAATATATTTGTTTAAGCATAATATGCTAATTTCCCATTGCATGTCTAGTTCCTCTTGAGCTTTTTATTACATGCCTCAGATGATGGTGTTTCTGTTAATTCCTCTGTATAAACCCTGGTTGTCTCGTTACTGCTGCTATGAATTAAACTTTACCAGTGGTGTGTTGGCTTTAGGTGCCACAATTGTTTGATTAACAGTTGTTTGATACACAATTGTTTGATTCTCTGTTGATTAGAAACATCCTTTCCCCTTTTCAATATTGTTTTGAAGGAGCTTTTCCCAGCTCTGAGAGTTTCAGAGTTTCAGACTCTTGTTTTCTGCTGTTAGTTTGAAAATGTAAAACTACAAGAAACAAATGGGGTCTGCCAACAGAGGGCTGCAGTATATCCCTGATGCACCTGTGTTTCACCTGAGCTGCAAGGGCTGCAAAATAAAAGTCACCATCCAGGACACAAGTCCTGCCCTAGCATCAGTGTTCATGTTCCTCCCTCATCTCTCTTAGTTTTTTAAATATTTAAACTGACTTGAAAGGCATCTGAGAGGCCATTTTTGTAGACTGATCTGTTACTGCAGTCTAGGCCTACCTGGAGATAGCACCTGATATCGTTCTGATATCAAACAATTTAGCTTCCCCTGCCACCCCGCTCCACGTGTTTGCGAGGCCACCAGACAAGCATGCAAACAGGCACAGCCGATAATTGCTGGACATTCCATTCTCCACCCAGGCAGGCCAGATACAGCCAGTTCGTCGCTTCAGGGACATCTCCGGCAAACACCTCATTACGTAGGCGTGATACTAACAAAAGCCTCCTGCCCCGAGCAAGCTACTGGACAAAGGTTGTACCGTCCACTGGTAAGCGCTGCACATTTGCATACTGGCTACTCTATTGTTAATTCAGCTCTGATTCCATCATGCAAAGTTGTGACCTTTCTGAGACATTGTCTCACACCCAAAACTCATTGTTTTCCCCCAAGTAAGGCATGGCCCACAGTTACAATTCACTTTATAAAAACCCCTGATTCTGAGACTTTCCTCAGATCGTGCCTGTCAACCTCTATTCGATGCTAAACTTCTTTTGCAATGTTTAATTGGAAAATGTCCAATATTGTCCCAACATCGCCCATTTTCAGGGGGGGATTGTTACTGCGGTCTAGGCCTACCTGGAGAAAGCACCCGATATCGTTTTGATATCAAACAATTCGGCTTCCCCTGCCACCCCACTCCACGTGTTTGTGAGGCCACCGGACAAGCACGCAAACAGGCACGGCCGATAATTGCTGGACATTCCATTCTCCACCCAGGCAGGCCAGATACAGCCAGTTTGTCGCTTCAAGGACCTTTCCGGCAAACACCTCATTACATATGCACGATACTAACAAAAGCCTCCTGCCCCGAGCAGGCTACTGGACAAAGGTTGTACCGTCTACTGGTAAGCGCTGCGTATTTGCATACTGGCTACACTATTGTTAATTCAGCTCTGATTCCATCATGCAAAGTTGTGACCTTTCTGAGACATTGTCTCACACCCAAAACTCATTGTTTTTCCCCAAGTAAGGCCCGCAGTCACAATTCACCTTATAAAAACCCCTGATTCTGAGACCTTCCTCGGATCGCTCGTACTGCTCCAGAGTTCCATCCCGCCTTGCTGCCACTTTGCTTGGTGAGTTCTCCTCAGCTAATCGAGCTGAGTTTCTTTTCCACATCCCTGGCTTCTCTCACAAGCTCCAGGACGACGAGACAGGTGTGGTATCACCCATTTCCCTCTGAAAATCCCTATCCTTAACTCAATCTCTGATTCCTTAGTTGTCTGTGTGACTGTGGTGTCTTTAATATTTGTCTGTACTCAATGAAGCATCATTTTTATTACTTTAGACCGGCCTGGCGGTTTGGCTGACCTGACCCTGTAGACGCTGGGTTGCAAGATCCTGCTAAGTTACCCTGCCTCTTGCTAGCTTAAGTGAGTGCTCCAGCTAATTTTCCCCAAGGTTGTGTTTTATTGTTTGGTTATTTCGGTGTCCCTCCTGGGACCCCCAGAAATCAGGGTAACAGATCTTTGTATCAACCTAAGAGATAGGGGTGAATCCAAACCAGACTTAGGCCTAACTCTGAGCTTCAGTATCAACAATGACTAATTCAAGGGCTGCACTCTCTTTCAGCATAGCTCTCCAACCTTGAAACAGGAGTATTACAGTGAACTGCAAGGCAAGATTATTGTATACTAGTCTATCAGACCAATCTATGATGTAGGTATAAAAGTAATGAATAACATTGCAAGAGTGTTATAAGCTACTAGCTTAGCTTTAAGCTCAATTTCCACTTGAAATAGGTGTCCAATAACTTGGACAACACTGCAGGGTTGTTTTGAACCACTGAAAGCCTGATTAGAGGTATTCAGGGCAAACTACCCTGCAGGTCTGTCTTAAGTATTATTTCCATCCATAGCCCCTGCATTTGCTTTTGGATCTGCACTAATAGAGTTACTTTTATACATTTCACACTAAAATAAGAACTGAATTTAAAAGACCAAGAACTCTCTTCTTTGCCATCTTATTTGAAGGATAGGGATTTGTGCCCAGTCCCAGTTATATTAAATTCTCAGATGGTTCTATGGATTTCTATGGGCAGCTCTAATGTTTGTCTCTCAGGCCAGTCAAAAATAATGTCTTGGCACGAATCATGAAATGATTTGTTCATGCAATGAGACAGCTGGCTCCACTGTTTTTATGTTTTTCTATTCTTTTCTTTTCATTCCTACCTCCAAGCCAGTTTTCTTGTGTGTTACCATCTCAATAATCAGTATTTGGGGAGGACTGAATACAAGTTAGTCTTAATTAGGTTGTTTGGGGATTACAACTGTATATTGATCATGTCATTAAATTATTTAATATATTTTATGATACTCCTTTTATTTTTTTGTGAGCCATTTTGATGACTGGTGCAGTAAAAAAAAATAGCAAATAAACAGAATAAAACCCAAGAGATCTTATGCTAGGAGACTTCCTGTGCTTTAATCTATAAGTTCAATTTCATCCTTCCGTCTTCCTCGTATTAATTTTTTACACAGGTTCCTCTTGAATTTACGAATCTTTGGCCTTGGATTTCACAAACTACACACATTCTACTTTCATTTGGAACAGAAAAAGACCTCAAAATACAGTATTTTATTTATGTATTCTCTGTGCCTAGCTCTAGATGAGGTACACCATGGCAGTCATAAATAAGGTCCATCCTTCTCCTGCTTCAAACATAAATTTTAATGTTATGGAGGCAGAGCCCAGCGAGGTGTGAAAAAGAAAAAGGAGAGGAGCCAAGCTGGAATAATAATTTAGTGTTGGATAAGGGCTGTAAATTGTGGGAGCCATGGATGCCATGCAAGCAGGTGTCTTTCAGTGCAAAGGAGAACAAGGTTAACAGGAGATGAAGTAATTTGAGTTGTTGCTGTCAACTTCACTCATTTAAATTAGGGCTGTCAATAGATAAAAGTGGGAGGTTTGAAAGTAAATTTATTTCTTCCTTTAAAACACCTCAGTGGTAACTTAATTGATACATTAGTCCATGAAGATATATTTTGAGATTATTTAGGGATGGTAGAATTGCTGGCTAACTCACAGTCATTTTCTCAATAGCTTAGGTCCTGATTTGTATAAGCAGGAGGCAACCTGTTCACATGTAGTACATGCCTGCCTCTTATCACTCACTGTAGCCCCTACCATCTCCCCCTGCCACCTATCCCTGAGGTTCAGGGGAAGCCTCTGGAAAGATATGAGGTGAAGCACAGGCACAGCTTGCTTTTTGGACTAGAACTCCAAATCCAAAGCCATGTCCTATTCCAAAAGGCAACTTTTCCCAAGCTCTTAGTGCAGGCCACTATAGCATGAGTAGTAACTGATATAAGTGAGGCAGCCTTAGTTCCTTGTACAGGTATACCTCAGTTAACAAAGTAGATGTGTTCCTATGCATTACTTCTTTAATAGAAACTTTGGTCCCAGAGGCTGAAATAACATGGAATAGATCCCTACACCACAAAAAAAAGAAAAAGAAAAAAAAAAGAAGAGCTGTTCAACATGTTTTAGTGAACTTTTATGCAAAACTAACAATGTGCACATCTGAAATAAAACAATTAGGTCATGTAAGCCTTGCATAAGTAGACAAAAACTTTTGGAATCTTCCAAAATGCATCCATGACTTCTTATTTTACCAGCCTTCATTTTTCTTATGATTTTGATTGGTGGCCAGACTTACAGATTATTGCTTTTTTTTTAACATACTGGGTGTGGTTCGGTGAGGAAGGCCTATATGTTCTTCCATTTGCTCTCTGAGTTACTGTTCATGCATTTTCAGTAAGGGATTCTGAAGAAAGTTGCTGTTTATCTTTCCTGTTGCAGGTAGGCACGCACAGCTACAGTACGGTTGGCTAGAGGAGAATCCCATTCTTTCCCAGCTCAAGCTTTAGCGCACTATTTGGGGCAGACTTGCTAATGCAACATATCACTGAAAGTCTTGTATTTATCCAGCCATGGTTTACCATCCACCCAATTCTGCTTAAAAAAACTTTCTGCTAAACAGAGGACAAAGAGGAAAAACAGGGTCTTAAAAGACTTTGTAAAAAGGAGCGGCTTTGTCAGAAGCTTTGTTAAATGAGGTATGGCTGTACTAAAGAACCAGGTATTTCAACTCATTTTTCTCCAATTTTCCTTCTCAGTGCCATCCTCCGTTCTCCATTCCCTGCCATTTGAATGGGTCTGCTGACCCTCAGATGATTTAGAAGTTGCTGCAGGGAGAGAAAGTGGCAGAAAGTCTAAATTTAAGTAAGTGGTTCTAACCCAGACGAAGTGGATTTTACCTTTGTTTAACTTGAGATTTAGTAAGAAATAAGGTAATGGGGCCAGCACAAGTATCTGAACTACTTGTAAAAGTGGTAAATAGTGAGTAAAATATAGCAGTTAATCCAATTAATACTTCAAGCCCTAATTTAAATGTGAATCATGAAACCTGTAGGTTAACAGCTAATCAAATTTGTGAGGCTGTAATCTAAGCTCCAGTTCCTATCAGGTTGACTTTATATGTTTTCAATAAAATAACATTTGAACCTATCTATTGGGAAGGCACACCTCTCTCAGCCAACCACTGTAGCGATGAATCCCAGCCCGTCATGACACTAGAATTTCAGGAACTAAATTGTTAGAGAAAAAGTAGATCATCTTTCTGTGATGTAATAAGCATACACTGATTATTCTGAGAGTGACACCACTTTAGCTGGGGGAAAAAGAATCAACAGGGCAAAGACATGTTTACTTTAACTGTGGTAAGGGAACAAATATAATGCTCTCAGTCCATAGAAACCTTCTATAATGAACAATATCCTGCTGACTAAAACACACATACACATTCCAGAATAAGGTAGTAGATGCTAACAACCGGAGTCCAACTCAAACATAATATTACTTTGCAGAAGGGCTAAACAATCTCACTGTTTTATAACTGGGTTGCAACAGATGCAAACCATCTTGACATGCCAGCTTAATTGCTGACAGCACAAATTTCTTTTACATTTTCAAGGCATAAGGTCATTATACATGAGCGCACTAACATTTAAAAGCAGTTCAAACCTCATATTTCCCCGTCTGCATTTCACAACAATGCACAATTCATTCTTCTGCCTTACAGATGGCCTCAAAACAAAGCATTTCCCCACACCCTTTTAATATAGGATCACCTCCTTACTAAATTGAGCCTTTGTTCCATGATGGAAGAAAATGAGTAGTTCTCAAGATGGGTGGTGGTGGTGGTGATATGAGATGATGTTTTTATACTCACTGAACGACTTCTACGTGGTCCAGAGCCCACTGATCATGGCCTGTGCCATTGTGGCGTGGTTGCCACCAGCGAAGTAACACTCCTTTCATTCGTGCCTCCCTAAAGAGCAGCCATTTTACAGGAGAGAAAAATAACACACAGCATGAGTTACAGATTTTCCTTGAGGCACTTTTTGTCATTTTCAGACATTTGTTTTAATCATGAAAACAAAGCCTGGATTTAATTAAATTTCTAGCTCTTGTGGGCTAACTTTTCTTATCTGCCTATCACAATCTATTCTGAAAGAGGCATACCAGCAAGTTTAAAATGTATTTGTCAATAAAGAAAAATATAAAAACTAAACAAAAGCCAGACATATCATGAGCTGTTTTACAACTGTGCTGCAAACAATGCAAATCATCTTCACATGCCACCTTAATTGTTGAGAGCACACATCCTTTTTGCAGATTTATTAAGGGATAACATTTTTTAAAAAGAATGCGGGAAGGGTATGATAAGTATAGCAAAGCCAGAGAGGCCTATCTGATCAATGGACTTGTAGTCGCCATGGTACGAAGCAGTGGCTGGCATGGGAATTAAAATTAACTGTTAATTCAGGAACCATTGTGATGGCACAAAATTGTATATCATACACAACAGGAAACATTTGCAGAATAAGGTGCATGCCCCCAAAAGTGTGAAACCCTTCCCTTATTCACCACTTTTTCTCTGTGTTTTCCCATTAGCTATCTTCCCATACTTGATTGGAAAATCTGGTCTAAACAAAGGACTGCAAAGGAAACATGGCTGGTAAGGGAAATATATTTTCTCTCAACCACTATTTCTTTCAAATGCCCCCAGATCTTTCTACACTGAAAGGGACAAGAATTGCACTGGGCATCTTGAATTTGCCACTGAAAGATAAGTCTTAGCCTAAATTTTGTTTATTTGCTTTAGTACAAGTAACTAAAACTAACATCATAACATTATATACAGGATTTTATAGCTGGAAAATGTATAACTGAATAGAGGTAACCTAATTTTTCCATAAACTGGATTAACACAGAAATCCTTTTTGTCAGTGGTTTTCTTTCAGACACAAATTTTAAGATATTATTTTGTTCTTTAATTAAAATGCCCTCTTTCAGCAATAAAGGTGTTGGTCATCCTCTTCTAAATAAAGCCCTGCTATGGGTTTAAGTCCTTCCCCATTACTATTGGGCTACTTTTGTATGGACTGCCTGCTGTAGAACAGAGTGTAATATTAGCATTACTTACAGTGGTACATTGTAAGATACTCTTTGGGCTTGTATGAAGTCCTTTGGTTGATGTTGTGCAATGACTTGCCATGTGATTCCATTATTTACACTGTACTGGAGCAAGACTGCTTTGTCCACAGTGTTAGGATCACTCAGATTGGTATTGCAACTGTCAGTTTGTGAAAGGCTTCCAATTTGCAAAACAAACATTATTTTGCTGGGGTAAAAAAATACAGAGAGGCATTAAAAAAAGGTGGGGAAATGCATTACATCATGACTTAAAAGAGTTCACAACCAAAGTTATTCCCAAAACCATGACCATCACAAAAAGATCTCTATCAGTAATTGGCAAATCAGATCCACTTCTGATAATGCGAAAGGTAAAATTCTTCCCAGTAATTGTCTGTTAATACTTTCATAAACATTTAGGTGAAGTAACCTGAAGGCACAAGATCCCAGCTGATCCTGGAAGCTAAGTAGGGTCAGGCCTTGTTAGTACTTGGCTGTGGAAATCTCAGATGCACCAAAACCATTGTCCCCAAGGAGCAATTAGGACCACTGCATCTGAGAGCTTTCAATTCAATCAATTATGATTACCAACACCTCTGCACCAATGTGGGATGCTGCCAGGTATGTGAGGATGATTGGTAGTGGGGCTTATATGGATGCCACACCCCATCATCTATCTATCCCTTAAACCTGAAAGGGGCTTTAGTATGTGAGCTAGGACTTGGGAGTCTGGATTCATATCTCTGCCAAATCATGGAAGTCATGGCATAACCTTGGCATATCTGACTTCATTTGAACCACCTCATTAGCTTGTTGTGAGGATAAAGTGTGTATTTAGAGAGCCATGCATTCTGCTTTGAACTCACTGGAAGAAAGGTGGAATAGTAAATGTAATAATAGTCCCTTTAATACTATTGCATTCAATAATGTACTAATTTTCTCATACTATCTTTAAAGGCAACATTTCAAATTAATAACATGAAATTACCTTGCTCGGGTCAAATCCAGAGGCTTAGTTACAGCTTGTCTTATTTGGCATCCATTGAAATATAATGAATCTCCATGTGCATATGGTGCCAGCTGTCCACACCCATTTCCTATAACTCCACCCTGAATTGTTTCCCAGTTAATTTCTGTGACTCTTGCTGATTCAAAATTATCTTTAATATAACTGGGAAGGTCATGGCTGAAAACAGAGCAGTCATCGCCTAAAAGGAATAAATGAAATTTATAATGCTGACAAGCTGCAAGGCACTGTAACTGAAAATTTATGTCCATGTTTTAAGAATACCCTGTGCTACAGATGAAGTCCTTGAACTTGGGTGGAAGCAATGTGAAAGCTCAGAATGCTCTGCATGAAATATTATTCTTGCATTGCACTATCCCCTGATAGTTTAGATATCTACGCAAACATTCCTATACAATGATTGTTTGTTTTCAAGCACCATAAAAAACCAATGGATTTTCACAACCCTTCTCTCCCTATTTTTATCACCTTATGAACACTAAGTTATAAATAATATATATTTAAAAGGTAGTAGACCTGACATCTTCTTTGCTACTCTGCAAATAGGATTAAGAATAGCGCCCCTATTGAATCATACTTGTTTTGACATTTTATTAAGTGATGTTGTAGTTGCCTGCTGAATCTAGTAATTCTCAAAAGCGTACCTTATATATCATAGCAAAAATACTATTGCCATGCTGCTGGTTATGTTAACAGCAATTGGATCTAGGGATGTAAACCATGTTATCCCTAATAAATAAAAGCAACATATATACAAACAAGACAGTTTATTACATCCAGAGATCCTGTGAGTACAGAATAATTGCTGCCTCATTCAAGGAATTCTGACATTATTGATGCAAGCATTAATAATATTGGAGAGCAGGAGAGAAATACAATTGGTTTTATTAATTTATCTATTGAATTTATATCCCACCTTTCTCCCAAATGGGAGCCAAGATGGCTTACAATAATCTAAAAAGATGCTAATCCACAATAATTTACAAAAGTTGGAGAATTAATTTACAAAAGTTGGAAGTATAAGCTTGGTAAGAACCAAATCATAAATGCCATCCAAATTCATATGTCATTGTAAATACTCGGGTATTTTTAGATTGCTACTGAATGGCAGTGCCCTTCTCAGTTCAGTATTGAAAACAGAAATCTTGCCATAAATATAAACTGCAAGCCTATTGTAGGGAGCTGTAGGGATAATCTGGTTTGTGCAAGTAAACACACATCCTCCCTGGCCAGGGTGGTTAATGCTGATGAAAAATACTGAAATTGTTTCACAGATTCACAGAGGTGGCCATCTAACGCTGTGGATTGGAGCCAGAGACTGTATTATTGTGGATTATGGCCAACTATTTGTTTCCACAGGCTCTGTTGATTATGTCGTTGTTACAGTTATCTTTATATTGAGTTTAATCTCACAGATTGCATTATTGTACATTAGAGCTAACAAATTTGTTTATTATTATTGCTATTTTTGCTCACAGTTTTGTTTTTGTTACAGTCATCCTGATATTGAATTTCCTGTAGTTTTTTTGTCTGACTGATGTTGATTTATTTTGTTTTTGATTATTTTCCAGCTAACTTTGTTCACTAATTGCATGGGTCACTTTGTCTGAAGTTTGGCCTTTATAGAGTTTGTCATTGGTGAGTAATATAAATTTATCATCTAAGTTATTTTATATATTTATACACATGGTATCATATAATTGAACTCATTTTCTGCTTTTTTTGGTTGTTCTTTGCTTAATCGGTCATTACTATGTTTACTGAATGCTAAGTTATGAATCAAGCTTTTGGTCAAGTTTTCTTCTCCCTGCTTATTATGTTCCTTGTTCCTTTTCTTTTCCTTTTTTCTTTTCTCCCTCTGCCATCATTTAGGACATTTTTTCTGTATTTCTACTACTACTTTGAAATGTTTTTTAAACATTATGTTTTGATATTACTAATTGTATAACAAGTACTTTTTAATTATATCACTATTTTTTAAATTTAGTCTATTCAGAGCAGCTTCTGTTATTTGTGGTCCTTTTTGTTATGGGAGTTTGAGTTCTGCAACATAGAAGACAAACAGTCTTCCACCCTGTGTTCATTTTACTTTCACATGAAGCACAATTTTTGACAAGGCAGAGGTGATTCTTATGTTTGTAATATATCTTTTATATTATATATCTTTTCATATATCAATTCAACTTTCTCACACTGAGACATCTCAGTGAGCTTTCGATTACTACCTTACTCTTAACAAAAGTATGTTGGGTTGAAGATCATTTTTATTGTTTCCTGTTGAATGTATTTAAGTTGAATAGGACTGGATTGTTAAAATTGGAAGAGACCTTGGTATCCTTCATCACAAATGCAAACGGCTCCAGTAGTGCAGTATCCATGGCCACTGCAGAGTTTTGGACAAGCTTCCCCAATGTAGACGTGATCTATAGCCCAGCTCTGTTTTTCTGGCTCATCTCCTTTTTGAATCCACCGGAACTGAGTTGCGCTACAAATAAAGCCAATTCAAATGTCATTTTTTTGTATAATATGCTGATGATTTTCATACATTATCCTGTCACAACAACTATAGACACTGCAGGCAATGGGTAGCAGTGGAAGGCTCACGCATATCCTGCATCGTTTGGTGAAAATCCATAGCCCTCTGTGCATAACAGTTCTAACACTTCCAAACGTCTATTTAAAGAGGCTGTAGAATACGCAGGGCATTAAAGCCACACGCTTCATTTCCCCCAGCACATCAAAAAGTAATAAAGCATTATATCATCTGAAATTCTCAGTCTGGTAAAGATTCTCTGGTAGGCATTATTTATTTTTGCTAAGGGAAAACATTTAAAAAATAGTGTTTATTAAGTGCCAAACCAGACAAATTTTTTTAAAAAAAAATTATCTCTTTTTCTGTTTCACTGACAAGTGCCAGCTAAACTGATGAAATTTTATAGCAGCACAGTACAACGACCTTTTGATTACTACCTGGATGAGACATGATCAGGCAGCTGGATAGTTATTCTTTTCCATGTGGAGCTGTTGACAGAGTTATAGATGGTAGCTTCATGGAATTGAAATGGGGAACAGCCAACGCTATTAGAAGAAGATGGGAGACAATGCGTCTGGACGAGCTGCCATGAATCTGACCTGAAGGAGGTACAGGATATAATGTTGTTACGGCAGTTGAACACAATAATAAGAAAAAGGGCAAGCATCTACTAAAGGTCATGGAGATCTATGTATTTTTAAAAATATTATCTTCAACAATATTTTCCCAGTAAGATTGATAAAAGTATTGAAGTCTTACATTATTGACTGAAACAAGATATTTCTTCCCCCACCCCACAATATGTAAGAGAATTGTTTAACACAGGGGTAGGGAAAAGTGCAGTCCACAGTCCAAAAGCAGCCCATTTTTTGTAGCCCTTGATGCCCACAAGATATCCTCAGATCAATTTCGGGATTTTGTTTCCCCAGGACACTTTCAGGCTCTAAAATCATCAACTACTGGAAAGTTTTGTTCCCCCTACTCCCCCTGATTTCCTCTAGCCCGAGCCCAAAATGGCCAAAAGTAGTTTGAAATGAAAGCAGAAGTGATACTGCATCTCTTCTAGTTCTGGCATATCACCATGGAGCAGCTCCTGGGAGAAAAATGGTCCCTGCCCCAGCACAGAGGCCCCCCCCCGGCCTAGGAGAACTAGGTTAATAAGAAACAAGACTTCTCCTCATACTTGACTTGACTGTATTTGATCTAACCTTGATTTATTGTTCTGTTAATGGGGTGCAACAAGCATGCCCCTAAAGCCATGTGTCCCTCCCGGGGCTGGTTTTGCTGTCACTGACACTTTTAATTCCCCAGACCACCCTGGAAGCCCCTCCAGAGAGTCAGTTTATCTTTTAAATAGGTGGCAGGCCCCCTGCATAGTTTCACTTTTTTATTTTTTATTTTTTTTAAAATCTGGAGCGAACTTCTGGTCACTTCCAGTTCTGCTTTGTTTTGTTTTTTCAGTTTTTGGCAGTCCAAAAAATATGGATAACTTTGAAAAATAACACGCCAACTGAAGGTGTGTAGGAATCAAGGCATTCTTGAAGATCTTCTGATCACATAGATTCGATTTTACTTATTCATCTAATAAGATTATCACATTCCAAGTAAGTACACAATAATAAGATACTAGTCCAATCATTCTGTTTATTTATTCTTAGCACCATGTGAGGTCTACTCAGTATGATATATTGATGAGGTATTTTATTGCTCGGATCTATGTGAACGAATTTATCTTTTACATGTATTAAGTTATATTTGTATACGTATAAATACAGGAAATAAAAGAGTTTTTAAAATGTTTTAATATTTTAACTCTCATGCCCATTACACAATATTCTCCATCTTTAAAAAAATTACCGAGCATCCTTGGTGTATTCTAGCATTACAGAATGAAGGTCTCCACAGGATGTTGCTTCACAGCCAACCACAATCTGTAACAGTTAACAATAAGTGCATTTTTTCCTCCAATTTTGACATTCTCTTTTTCTGCCTCCTCCTTGACTGGATTTTTTTTCCCCTCAGTGCCCATTCTAACAGGCTATACTGCATGCACAGATCCAACTAAAGCTTTCTAAGTGCCAGTTAATCACTGTCCTAGCAATGGTAGTATGGCTATAATGCCAGTCTATTTGTTAACAACAACAAGAGCTTCCTGCAGGTGACAACATTGCCACTCTGGTTAACAGGACACAATGTGTTTGTTTTTCCCTCTAGGTTTACCGAAAGCTTGGACAATATTCTTTGAATATAAATAACATTGATGTACCACATTAATCCTTTGCAATGAATTCCTGATAGAGAACTGAACTTAGCATCACATTTAAACTTAGGAGCACATCTTACTGAGTAAGGCTTTTAACGACTTAATAAACAGAAGCAACTTCTTACCTTAAATTGTATCATATATCCTGGTTGTATAATGAGTTCCCGAGAGGACAGGATATTATGTGTCTGATCCTTCTTCTTGTTGGGCCAGTAGAGGTGAAATGAAGGATTGCCACAGAATCCTGCAGTCCTCACTGCATTTGGATAGAAACTCCAATTTTCTTCATGGGAAATGCCTTCTATTAATAAAAATCAGCCAAAATCAATGGAAGTCTCATAATGTTCAGGCAAATACTGAATTGCTAAAGTATTTTTGAATATTCATAATATTTAGGTTTATGTGTGTAATTTTTGAAAATATCCCCCCCCCAAAAAAGCACTAGGCACATTGGCAAGCAGTTAGGGTTAGAGTTCTTGACACTGTAGTTACAGCATATCCAAACTTGTGGCCATTTCCCTTAACAGAGTTCTCTGTGAAGACGTGTGTAATTGTAATATCTCTCACTTCATGCTGGGCACTCAGACAACTGGATATAGTAGGAGAAACACTTACACTGCCTCTGGCCCTCTCAGAATCCTCAGAGAAACAAAATGAAAAGAATGGTAGCACACTCATAAAACGGGGGGGCACATGGATCTTTAGCCCTTAGCATTTGCCCAACCTTACTGACCTTTGCTGTCTATTGTGACATCAACAGACAACAGAAACGGCTTAAATTATTCCATTCTCTTTCAAAATATAGTATGAATACCTGCATCTAGGAAATGTCTTCTTTCTTAGTTTTTGATAATGACTAATAGCTTCAAAAAGTCTTTCTTCAACAGTGGCTGCCAATCTTTTTTTCACTTAGCAGCACATTTCCATAAACTGTACCTCTCATATTAGCAAAATGTTTGTAATTAATATAGTTGCTGCTATTTCAAATGTTGTAACTATAAATAAACAGCCCAATAATGGAATTATAAAGCAAACAAGACTTATTATTCTTAAGAAGGTAAAAGGGAGGGTAAAAAAATAAATGTAGCAGCACTACATTCGATGCACTACTTCAGAGGCACCAGATATTATTATTATTAGTAGTAGTAGCAGTAATGAAAATTAAGAGAGTGAAAAAATAATTCTACCAGCACCTTTAAAATTAACTGCAGGAAAAAAAAAAAGAGAGAGGATGGGGAAAAGCAGTGAGAGGACAATTGCCTGAGCAGAGCTGTACCACTGTGTAGTCAGAAGGCCACTGGGATGTGAACATGGGAACTGGAAGGAACGGAGTGGGACAGAAAGGGACAGAGAACAGGGGAGGAAGGGGAGAAGATGGAGGTTGGCTTGGGGCTGGCTGTCCAGCTGGCATGAAGAAGGGAGGGAGCCGAACTGAGATTAGCAGCCCCGGCCTGTCCTTCCCCTGCATTCACCTGCCCCAAATCCAGTGGCCACAGAGACAGAGAAAGGAGCACTCTAGTGGATTCCCCACTCTTCCTTCTTACTGTGTGTGCATGTATGTGTGTCTGCAAATTGTATCTTGTCTTACTATTGATGTTTGTGCTGTTTTCTGCCATCACCCAGTCTTTTCCACATACCCCTAAATGTTCTCCTGCATACCCCTTGGGGAACCACGGTTCTACAACATATGTGAGTGAAAATTGTGAACAATTTGTTTAAAAAGCTTCCTGTTTATTATTTAAACTAAAAATGCAAATGAGGACTCAAAATTCCATCACCCATCACCACCACTTCAGGTTGATTTTTTTTTTTTATCTATTTGACTCTTACCATCATCAAATGTATCTACCAGTTGACTTGGATTGATTTCTGCTCCTCCAATGAGTACATTATCTAGTGCCCATTGAGCACGATCAAAGCCTGAAACCACAATTCCATTGCTAATCACAAATGGCTGCCACCAACGCAGGCGGGTTGTATTGGTGAGAGCATCTTCAGGGAGCAATATGTAATCGTGCCTTATGGAGATGTACTTTTGATAATCCATCTCATGGAGCAATGTCCAAGTTATTCCTGTATTAGAAAGGATTCAACATAAAAGAAAAAAATTGATCAATATCTGAGAGTTTATACTGAGGCTGGACTTCAGATAACTAAATTCAAATAGCTGGCACTTTGTGATTCAGTGGGTGAATCTGAACTGGTCATAATTGTATCCACCCTTTTAATAAGTCTAGTTCCCAAGAGTTTTGAAAATGAGTAAGGCAGAGACTGTATACCACTTGCCTACTGACATCTTGATTCTAAAGATTTGTATATGTGTCCGGTACTGCTGGAGTTTAAAGCTCTCACAGCTTCATGACTTGTAGCTGCATAACATCAAAACTGTAGGAATGTTTTATTCTAACCATTTATTAGTGCTGAGGGAACTTAACAATGTACCACCAAAAGGCTATATAAGCAAAGAAAAGTAAAAAATACCTAAATGATCAATATAAAAATATAACATAACACCTCTGCTTTTCCAGATGAATAACTCTTGTCTCACCACAAGCAATTCTTGTCAGCAAGAACTGTGAGCAAACACAATTTATTTGATTAACTCTTAAACATAAGCAGTACCAGTATCTTTAATAAGAAATTTGAGTGCAAATAAGATCATTTCATCCAGTTTCTTCTGGAATTCAAGCAAATATTGTTCGAAGAGAAGAATAATGTAGATATGAAAATATATTTCTGAACATGAAATAGTTTTATTTGGAAGATACCCAAAATATGTGGATTTTCAATAAACTGACCTCTTTACTCTGAATTATGCTTATACATACCACAGATGTAAGCTTTCCTGTGATTGTTTTTTTTCCCCTCATGTTCGTGGCTATTACTTGTACTAATAGGGTAAAAAGCAGGAGGCATATCATCTGGGTATACAGGATTAGGGGCTCAGTCTTGCAGCCAGTGTCTTTACATAACTAGAATTTTCTGATAAATGCATATTTTATGCAAGAGCTCAGCTTTATCCCATCCTATACCTTTGCCAAAACCCAAAGTTCTTCCTCTGCATATTTTTCTAAAGCTAAGGTGCTTAAACATAAGCAGAAATATTTGTTAGGTTCCATTGAAACAGACACTTGCCTCCATCAGTTGAATAATCTAGCAGAACTCCTTCCTTCCGACATGTTGGTCTGTGACAAGTTGTCATATTGTTTTCACTCCCAATTCTTCCCCAATATTGTAAAAATCTGAATGAGAAATATTGGCAGGGAATTGTAAACTCAAAGACATTACAAAGATAGTTAATGTCGCTTTCCTCTCAGTTAAAAATTAAGTGTGACTAAAACAAGCACCCAACTACATCGATACACCTTCCAGAATAAAATGAATACAGATTTCGAACTAAACTGAAAGGATTATAGCTATTGAACATAACCATCAAAATATGAATTATGTCTAATACAGCCATGAAACTGCTGATGATATTTTAACAACTCTTTTCATGCTAGTCAATGAGCTGATTCACTTCTCACTAACACCACCCTCCCTGCCTTTTTCTCCGTAAGGGTGAAAGCTATGTCCCATTACCTATCCCCACAGTAATCTAGTTTGCTGCTCTGCCATTATTTAAAGACAATCTAGGTTAAAATGCATTAGCTTAGTCCATTCTATTAAGTACCCTGACATACTTTGCACCTCGCAAATCCAAATCTTGAGTGACAGCCTGTCTCACTGTAGTGCCTCCAAAATACAGAGCTGTGTCTTCTGCTAGAATTCCACACTCCATGCAGGCAGTGCCTCCTTCCAGAGACATCCATAAATCTTGTCTAATTTCTTCATTGTCAAAGCGCTCTTTTAAGAAAGTCTGTTAAAGGATTGCAATATTTGAGAGTGGAATCATTAAAGAAGTTATTTTGTAAACTAGTAGTTAGCAAAATATAATTTCCCTCATAGTATGCAAACAATATTTACACAAGAAGTAGGTTTTGTTAGAATATACATTAGAGACAAAAATTAAGATAAACAGACTTAGTACCTTATTTTGAAAATCATTTTTGGTATTTGCATGCCTAGATTAATCCCACTGTAGATGTAGATGCAGATTCAGTTTTCAAAATATTTCCAAAAATATTTTTCTATCTTGCATTTTTTTAGTACAATATACACTAAATCTATATTTAGATTACCTTCAGTGTCTGAGTCAAGTAGCAGTTGGGACCAGAGAAACCAGGATCACAGATGCATTGTTCTTTTAGACAGTCTCCGTGGCCTCTACAGTTCTCTATACAACCAGGTCCAAGATAGAAATTATCTATGGCCCATTGCATATCAGAATACTTCTGATAGAATCTAAACCGTACTGGACTGAATTAATACATATAGAGAAAGAGAGAAACAGAAATCTTTATGCAGAACTACTAATATTATGGTTGTATATCTATCATCAGCAGTTAGGACAACTTAAATATTTGCTTAATAAATATGAAAAAAATATTAATAAAGCCTAATGGAGGACAGGACAAAGACTGACAGTGCTAGAGAGAAGGTCCTCTCTAATGTTGGGAAGAGGGTGCCCTCATGAAGGGAGAAAGAGGTACACTTTACCAGGGAACAGAAGTCCATCTGGGACCAGCCCAGGCTGTAGTGCCTATTCCCATGAAGAAGAAAAATGAGAATAAACTGTTTATCTTGTAAGAAGATATTTCTAAAAGCTTATTTCCTTGAATCTCTATTATCTATTGTATAGATGTTGTGAGAATTGCTGGAGCCAAACCATAAACAGGGTTAACATAATCTCAAGCAACCATCTGAACTGCTGGGTCTCCTAGTCTGTCTCCAGACTAATGCCTTTCTTTAGAAGAGAGGGTATGTGTTTGTGCAGTTAAACTCAGTGAGAGACAGGGAGATTTATTTTTCCAGAGTTTCATGTGCATAGGCAGAAAGAAGAGACATCTTGAGGGAAGGGCAACAAAACACAAGAAGACTGTGGGATGCAATGACTGCTGCTGCTTCTGCTAAGATTTGTAGGCTCCAGAGTAAATGTCTAATTCACTCACGGTCATGATGCACTTGCGCACAATGTCATCTGTGTATTAGAGCACAGATTCAAAGCAACAAGGAAAATTTCTTTACCACTGCATTCTTTTGTAACTATATGACATCAGAGCCTGGGAAACAGGAGGAAACTTCTAAATGTTGGTTTCATGAGAATCTCACAAGTCTTTCTGAGATCTTTAAAAGTCTATTTTTGGGAAAGAATATGAACTGGCTGCATCTATATTATGAAATAAGATTTATAAGAAAAACAGCAGCTATCTTTCAGTTAAGTGTGATGGGCACTGACATGGGGAAGTGACTGTGATGGGCATTGACATGGGGAAAGACTGGTTAAACCACCTAGCCATCTTGCTGAATGTGAGCCTGCAAGTGAGCCTGAAGGCGGTGATGGGCATGGAAAATTCAATAGTTAGCAATGAAATAAGGCAAAAAAAAGAAAAAAAAAAGATTCAAAGTTAATTGGCTCTATGTTTGCAGGAACACTGATCCATTTAAATAAAAAAGATTGAGATACTTATTGAATAATAATCCTTTCATGAATGACCAAAACTTTACAAAATAGTTACAACTTTGCGGGACACTCAGGCTGGGCAATATTGTTAAACAGTATTGTTAAATATTGTTAAAGTAAAAAGAAAGGCAAGTGTATTTCAAAAATGTAAATTATATAACTAATTTCTGAACTGAAACAAACTTTTTTCATGGTTCATGAGACTGTATGTATGAAGTAAGGGACAGTGGTTTTGGTGTGGGAGAGAAGACTGCATTACAGGTTTGCACCAGTCCTTAAGTATGATGCCTGGGCCTTGACTGGGAATGGAAAACCTCCTCTAGGTAAGAAAAGGAATTTCCTCTCTGCACACTAGAGAAAAGCAGCCTTTCTTGAGTATTTCAAGGGATTTTTCTTTCTCTGTTCCAAAAGAGATAGGAACAATCATTCTATATATCTTTTTGCAAGGTAAAAAGGACTGCTATGGTACTGGAGGACACCCTTATGTCATCTCCCCTTCCCCAGGAAACATTAATCTAGTAGGCTATCTGGCCTCCAGGGCCAGAACTGTTCCCCTCCCCATCCTTTGCCCAGAAGACACACACTGCCATATTAAATGTGAAGCACGATCAGCAGCTAAGATGCCATCTCATACTTACTTCCCTATTAGGGTTTCAGGTAGAGGGTAGGTTATCCTTTTCCAGCCTTTTGTTGGGAAGAAGACAGACGGCTGTGATACACTCCCAGAACACTTCGGGTCAGCAGGTAAACACTGAGGTATTAGGTAGTTCCAACTCACTCCAAAGTCAGTAGAAAACTGCACATGGACTTGGTTCTGGGCAATCTTTTCTGAGCTTTTACATCCTACAGAAATCTGTTATGTGTAAAGAAAGAAAGTTTTGTTGTTTTTAAGATCTTTTTTTCCCAGCAAGAAAAGTAATGTTGAAGATATGATGTATATTTATAAGACAATATGTTCCAAAAGGGTGAAAATCTGAGGCATACTGAAGATTTCCTCAGAATGTTATTGCATGTCAGTGGAAGGACAAGAAGAGAAACCTCTTTCTTCTGACTTAACAGAATAGTATCTTATCCAGTATCCAGTCTGATCTCTACACTAGCTTCTTTAATTATACAAGCATCTCACACAGCACTGTTTTGGGTCCAGGGTTATCGTTATCTAAGCCTGCATTTACAAGTGAAGCTTTCCAGTCTAGGGACAGGGAAGCTGTACAAAATCAGTTTCTTTCAGAGAAGATAGAACCTGAGTTTTGTAAATACTTCACAGTTGTATGATCTGAAAACCAAGGTCCATATATGTTATGTAATATTTTCTCCTAAAAAGCCTGCTTAGAACAGGCCACTTTAATTTTCAAGATGATGGAGGGTACTTGCCTACCAGGATCCTTCCTTTGTTCCCATTACCAGAGTTAGAGGTGAGATGGAGGCAAGAAGAGTCCTCTTCCATATGGAGTTAGTAGTTTCCAGTTCTGTTCATTCTCTGGTCAGGCTGGAGCTCAGCCTCTAACCCTGTCTCCAAAACCTTGTGATTGTGATTGCTGTCCTCTGGAATAAGAGCACTGGAGTGGACCTGACAGGAAAAGTGATTTGCTCCTGGGCCTTAAATTAGGGTTCTGATTCACAGTTTGTGCAAATATATTACAGATTTCCCTGCCTCCTTTCCTCTGGTTTTAGTGCTTGCTATATTGTGTGGACACCCATCAGTTCTGGAATTGGAAAATAATTTTACCTATCTTTAAAGTTAGGCAGCTATATTTGAGGTTCTTTCTTAAATGCATTGGCCTGAGTCCTATTGTTTGTTGTGGCTAAAGTAGAATTTGTTAGTTGTGGCTAAAGTAGAATTAATGGGATTTATGTCATTTGACTCATCATTCAACAATTGATCGAATGGGTTTACTTTAGTTGAGATTAACCAATAGGATTCCAGCATTGTCACAATTTTTTGCTGTAGCCTGGAGTCCCTGGGCCAGATTCATTTCAGATAAATGGTCCTTTCCCCCCAACAGGGATTCCCCCTCAAGTGAGGGTTGGAATTGTATAGCTTTCCTGATGTTGTTGGACTGCAGTTTCTAGCATTCCTCATCGCTGGCTGTGCAAGCCAGGACTGCTGGAATTGTAGCCCTATCTCTGTAAGGTCACATAGTTCTCATTGATTCAAGGGATGGTACAGTAGTGTTCAAGCGCTGACATATTAGCCAGACACCCAGGTCACAGTAACAGCTTGCAGTTTATGTTATGGTGAGCCTAAAATGTCTGCTGCTCCCATCAACATTACACCAGCACACAAGGTAGACTAGAGTATTGGTCAGAAAGCCAAATACTTTAGATATTTGTTTTATACCAACAAATCCAGTGAGCTGTTTCCAGTATGACTTTCCTTAAAAAATGTTTCAAAGTGGTAGGAGAGGCTGTGAGTGTATAAATATATTGAGGCAGAATTTATATAACAATAGATGATGATAAGAGTAGTTGTCCAGCTGAAAGAAAATAAGCTGGTTTAGATGAGTTTACATTTCCTCTTAAGGATCATTGCTCCTGGATATCTGAAGTACTTTTTATCAGCTTTGGTTATATTGCAGGCTATGTCTGATCCTGGAAAATGAAGACTATTCTGTTATTATTCATACTTTGGTTTTTTCTCATTGGACTATTGTAATAAGGAGCTTATGGGATTGACTTGAGGATGGTTTGGAATATGGTCGTCTTGTGTTTTACTGATGCACTATCACAAAACCACTCAGTTACTAGTATGTTTTTAAGCTCAGTTCTAGATATTGCCTTTGACCTTAAAACCCTTTCACAACCTGGATCCTGGCTATCAAAAAAGCCCTCCCTAAACTGCAAACCCCAAAATTCCATAGGGTGTTAAAAGTGGAATAATAGCGCTATAACAGTCTTGTGCGGAAATGGCCTAAGATTTGTCAATCAAGACCTGACTAGGAAGGAACAGGGTCTCCTGTGTATCTATAGAAGGCATGATCCAATTGTGGCTCCCCAGGGATCCAGAAATGGGATGATATCCCTTCCCCTTTCAGTTCCCTTGTGTACCCTCCCCCCAAACTAGCT